>CAUYLG010077259.1:0-80558 GCA_963573385.1 Cacajao melanocephalus | reverse complement strand
GTGTGGCTCCTCCGCCGGGAATCTCCTAGTCTGTGGGCAACAAGAATTCGTCTGAAAGTGCGGCGTCCACTCGCTGTCTGCGCTTTCACTGGGAGCTACAACCCTGAGCTGTTGTTAATCGGCCATCTTGGATCTCTCCCGACACATATTTTTTTAAAAAAACTATTCTAATATCAGTCATTATTTTTAGATTACATAAAGTGGTTTATAGCGAATAATCCCAACTATGAAGCCACCTCAATCAGTTGCTAAAGCATATAAATGATTTTCTTGGCCCCAGGAAATTGTATTGCTCAAAGTTATATATTTTATGAATGCTTTCCGTAGGTTTTTAAGTACCTGAAATAACCAACTCTACTATAAATGTTCCAGGCTAAAATTGTTGCAGCCATGTTATAAGATATTAAACATTGGGAACTTAATTGTCTGCTTTTGGATTAGAGCGAACCCCAAATAACTGACCAGGCATAATCTTAGCTCTGTCCATGGTACCCAGGGTACAATAGTGGCTCATCTCTTAAGAGCATATAAGGAGGCTTTCTGATCTTCTATTTAGATGTGTCATTAGGTTCATTCCTAACTTTGCACAAGAAGATGTCAACCTTATACCCAACTCAGATACCCTTAAAGCAGCAGTTCCTCATTTAACTAGCAATATAATAGAGTTACACTTAAGAGGTTTGTTTGAGAGTAATCTTGAACTTACATAAAGAATAAATAAAAGCTCAAAGGATCTGGGACCTTGAGGGAGGTGGAGGCTGCAGATATTTGTGCACTGATTGTAGTTGAAGTCAGATTTCTCAGAAGTAGTTTTTAAATTGAAAAAAGAGGAGGAGTCATGTTGGAACTTTGGGTAGACAGATGAGGAGGAGCCAGTAAAAGGAATAGAGAGAAAGCAGTCCAAGAGATAGGAAGCACGTTCTAAGAAGAAAGTATCATCAATACTAGGCATTTCAGAGAGGTCACATTGAAGGAGCTCTGAAAGACGGCTCTGAGTTTGCAATTTGAGTGACTGTTGTCTTGGGGAAAGTGGTTTCCATAGAGTGGAGTGGACGGAGGCCAGACTGTAGGGTAGTTTGGACTAAATGAAAAGTGAAGAATTGGAGACAGAAAGTATGGCTTCGTCAGTTAAGAAATTTTGCCGTAAAAGGGAAAAAGACAGTATCTGAAAAGAGAGCCAGACTTGAGAGATACATCCCTCCACCCCATTTGAATAAGTTTATATGTAGAGGAAAAAGAACAATGGAAGGTAGTTGGTTAGAGAGAGGGACACTGGAGAATTAGGAAAGAAAGAAGTTCACTTCTGGAGCAAGATCCTAGCAGCAACTAGGTGTATAGGATTAAGAGCCCAGGTTTAAGGAGAGAATGATGAAGGAAGATGAGTCTTGACAAGGTTGGAAGCGGGCAGAGCATACTGAGGAAATGAATGCTTTTATCAGTGGAATAGGTGAGGTTATCCACTAAGAGGGAGAATTAGGCATGATGTAAAATTCAAAGAGAACATCAAGCAGCTGAGGGGAGAATAAATAATTCTGGAGCAGTGTTGAATGGCCAGATAAGGTTCAACTTCATTAGTGTGTAATAAATACAACAAAGAATTAAAGTTGGAATTGGCAGGGTAGATGAGCAAAAAAAAAAAAAAAAAAAAAAAAGAAAGGCAAGATCATTAAAGGATACTGATGACAATGCCTTTGAAGAGATAGACCCAGGGCTTCAAAGCTGGGGAGAGAATGAAATAAACCTAAATGGTTCTTATAGCCTGGGAGAAAAGGCAAAAGTAGAAAGAAAATTTCACTAGGGAAGGCCTAACCTGGTACCTAGCAAGATTTCCATTGTTCAACAGTATTTAAGTTACAAATTTTTATGGTATTTGTTATTCAATGATTTGTTAAATATCATTGAGCAATGGAAATCTTGCTAAGTTCAAGTCACAGATCGAGTAAGGTTAAATGAGTGAGAGTGTTAGAAAGAGGGTGACAGGCAATCCATGTGAATGACACTTCCTAGACTAGTGCAGCATACAGCCTAAGTCTATGCCATGACCCCAGACCCTGGAGTCATATAACGGGATTCCCCAGTATAAGATTTTGGCAGGAGAACAGTTCTAGGTGACGACAACTCCAAGTCTGGTCTAAGGAAAAGGTTGTTAAAGCAGGAATGGAGTTAAAGGTGCTGGAGGTCAAGAGACTGTGTGGGCAGAGTTGAGTAAATATTGGACACTGACCCAGTCAGCCAGTAGTTAATTGCAAGAACCATAGTACAGACAGGATGGTATCATCCCAAAGTCAGTGTGTAAAACTTTCTGGAATTGTCACTGAGGAGCCAGAAAAATGCAGCCTCTTCTCTGCAGCTAACCTCTATTTCAAGAGGTTGCTATAAAAGTAGTGGCACCTGGGAAGCACTGGTTTTCAATTAAGGCAAACCATTGAAAGCAGTGATGGAGAATGGGGTCAGGTGCGGCTGAGTGTTCCAGTGGAGGAAGTATTTTATCACTAACATTATTTAGACTATTGAGGTATGATGATTTTTTAAAGGTGTTTGTCAGTTTATCATTTTAAATTCTCTACAAATAATGAGCCCCATTATGGAATGTTACTGAAAAGGAGTAGTTAAGGAAAATGTTGAAGATGTGGAAAGATATTAAAGGATTACAGAAAGTCATGTAGAAAGGGATAGGAATGGTTCAAAAAAGAAGAAGAAGAAATACGTTGTGGCAGAAATGGTTTTTTGGGTTAATTTGGAGAACGGGCTAATATGATATTTGCAACATTCTTCAGTGTCTCTGTCTTCACAGCTTGTCCTGCTTTCAACATTGGACTCCTTGTTTGTATCTCTCACTTCCAGCTCACCTGAACTCAGACAGAAGGCTTGGAACTGATTAAAACCAGCAGGAATATGTACTCTCATGTATGGGTTTTTGCTTTCATTGTGATAAAATATCCAACCCTTGGAGCTGCCAAAATGATTCCCAAAGAAAGTGGCTCATATCTCATTTTTAAGGCTGAGATGCCTTTGAGTTGTTTCCTCTTCCATTGATTTTACCGAATAGACCCTTTAAATATCAGTCAGTAGCCTGAGGTTTTCAACTGTCATCAAGATACACCAGCGTTTTGTCCATCAGAGTGAAAGAAAGAGGCTCAGTAACAGCCATTGTTGCAACTGCCCATCACCAGCACTTATCCAAGCCTGAGAAGGCTCTGGTCTCTGAGGGAACCTGTCATCCATGTGTGTCAGGGTCATAGGTGTTGGGGAAGAACAGGGTTGAAAGAGCTTGCTCTGGAATGTCAACAGCACCAAGCAAGAATTTCTAGTTTGGAACAGTCCTGAGGCATATAACTATCATATTTAGCACAGGCAAACAGAAATAAGCCCTGTATAGGTAGTAACTTGTATCTGGTTTTGTCTTGATAACAATAGTCAGGTAGAGTCCTTTTAATCTGTATGTTTATGCTGCAGTTCTCAAAGTATGGTCCCCAGACCAGCACAATCAGCATCATTTGGAAACTTGTCAGAAATGCAGATTTCAGAGCTCCACTACACAACTACTGAATCAGAAACTTTGGAGCTGGCCCAGAAGTCTGAGGTTTAACCAGCCACACAGTTGATTCTGATGTACGCTCATTTGAGAATCACTAGGCTATGTAGCATTGGTTCTCATCCCAGGCTGCTCATTAGAATCATCTAGTGGAACTTTCAACAAAATACCAGTACTTGGGCCTGACTACCAGATTCTGATGCAATTATTCTGGAGTGAGGTCTTGGCATTACAGGTCATTTTATAAATTTCAGTGATTGAGAACCATCATTATGTAGCAATGACAAGGGGCTCTCTAATTTGGAAGTTTATGAATAAATTCAAAAATAATGTATTAAAAACAATTTTGTGACTTTACTACAGTGTTCATTTAGGCATGCTTATACATAACAGATCACAAATTATGTAAAACTTAACAGAGGAGGGACTTTTTTTCTGTTTTATTCCTCCCTGCACCCCCGTCATAAGCTGAGCACCTAGAACTATGCTTGGCACATAGTGGGTGCATAAGTAACTCTATGTTGACTAATTTAACTAATTAATCAATTAAAATATGGGATTCCAATAGCTTCACAAAGGAACCAGTAAGCTCTCTGAGCTGGAACAATGGTCTCTGTTTGGGGCTGGCATGGTTTCATCTTTTCTGGTTTTGCAGAGACCCTGTGAGTTTTCTTTGTTCTTACCTCATGCTGATCTGTACCAGGATGTCACTGTCTTGTGTCAGGATTCACATTCCTGTTTGCAGAAATTGGTCTCTGCTTATGCCCTTAGCCAGAATCCCCAATGAGTGGACTCCTAACCTGTGTGGTTAGAGAGGTGTTGCCCTTCAGTGTGAACATCTGCCTGTGCAATTTACATTCTTTTCTCTGGGCAGACTTCTCCCCTTCACTTGAAAGGTGCCGGCACCTGGCCTGCCTGCTTTGATCTACACGTTCTTCCCTGTTGGGGCGCCCTGTGGCTAATGAAGGGGTCCCCTCTGCTTGGTGAGAAGAACAACCTCCTGAGTAAAATTTGAGCCAAAAATGAATTTCTCAACAGGCAGAAACAGGTTCCCCATGATGCTGCCACTGAAACACCAGATAGTAGCACCTCTGGCATGTGCCTGTTTAAAGATTTCTTTTCCATATTGAATAAACCACATGACTTAAACACTAAGTAGCAAGTTTGTTTACAAACTGCCTTTAATTAAGTAGAACAAACTACTTGCCTGAAGTATTAGGTGGGGTGAGGGGGAGTTCCATACTAGTTAGAAACCCTGATTAAGATATGTCTTTATGCTTCATTTTATTGCTTAAGTTTTTTGTTCTTTTCTTTGTTTTAAATTGTATTTTAAATTGAACTTGCCACTATTGGCCATTTGTCAGAAGTCTTTTTCCCCCTTGGTGGCTGTAGCTTCTTTTTAGAGGAAAGTTAGCTATGAGTCCAGATAAAAGGGCAGTCAAGATTTGGTACTTATTATTTTGCCCAGTTCTTACTGAAGTTTCAGTGAAGCACAGGGAAGCTGTTACTACAGATCAAGGTGTTTCCAAACATTTGCATTTATATACTCATTTCTTAGAGTGCAGTTCACACATTAAAAAGTCTCATAAATGATACATAAATTCTCCATTTCTACATGAAAGCATACTGTCCCTTCAAGTAAACTCAGGCCTGGAAGCTTAAATAAAATCCTTTTCAGATTATTGTTAGTGCTGTGCCTGATTCTGCAGCAGCTGTTGCTTTTGAACAATATGATGCTTCTCCTCCCCCAGGAGAAGTCGAAAATGCCTCTTTTGCAGCACTTTCAACCTTTGTAGACTCAGGGAGCATATAATAGACTGAGAAATGAACCCAAGAAGGTTTCTGTTTGGGAATTCAGTGCACAACTTAAAAACTATTGAGTTTAGCCACTTCTTGACATTGACTTTCACAGCAACAGTTTAATTTGGAGAAAATCTGCTACCTCAAATGGCTAAAAGTATTTATGTGGAAAATTTTCCAAATGATTGACTTTACTGTGTTGCTATTTTCTTTCCCCATGAATATGTGAGTATTTGGCTTCCTCCCAGGAGTTTTTCTGCATCACTTCTCTTTAGGCAAAGAAAATTTTCTATCCAGAGTAAAAGAAGGAAGCACCATGAGTTTCTCCTTTTTAAGTGAAGTATTATTTGAGTTTAAACCATAGCATCTGTAAAAATGAAGAATTTGAGTGTGTCTCCTAAGTCCTGAAATTTTCCCATGGCCAATCTTTCAGGCAGTCAGAGTAACCTCGATCATCACTTTGGAGCCAAAGCAACTGTGGTCGGCTCTGCGCACCCTCCAGCTCCGCCTTGTCTCTTGACTGTCCATTTACATCAGTTTTGCTGCAGGACTTGTCTCCAGGCCCTCTCTTACTGCCTTACCTCGCCTCCTCCGCTTCTACAGGATGTTCTTGCCAAGGTCACCAATGACTCCCTGTTGTTTAATCCAATCATTATTTTGCACTAGAATTGATCTTTCTGCAGCATTTGATGTTGTTCACCCCATTTTTCCTTAACGTCTTAGGACTACTTATCCTCCTCATTTTCCTAAATGGCTTCCTCTCCTTCTATCCCTTTCCTACGTGTTGTTTCCTTAGGAATCAATCCCAGGCCTACCTCTCTTCTTACTCTATGCTCTTTTCCTAGATGATGACATCTGCCTTGTGGCTTCAATTCCGTACTACTGGTAAAGATTTCCTATGTATTTTTCCAGCCCAGGTCTTGTGAAGACTGGTCTGTGTTCAAACTGAACTTAATTCCTTCAGTTTCCTGTTTCTCATGCAAGTTCCCAACCTTAGCGAGGAACATCATGGTTCACTGTGTAAGACAGAAAACTTCCTCTATCTCTTTCCCATTCCCATAAAATAAACAAAAACTTTCTATTGATTTTTATTTTCTACGTGTCCTTTAATCCATATCTTTTCCCATGAGTACTCCTCCCCCATCCTAGAGCAGGAGACCTTCCATTCCCATCTGGATTGCCCATCTCTAGTCTTGCCTTCCAACAACCCATCTTCCACATCGCAGCAGATATTTCTCCCTGATCAAAAGCCCTCATGCTTTCAAAGCCCCCACAATCCAGCTCCTCTTGCTTCTCTAGCTTCAATTCTTGGCCTTTTGCACCTAATTTTGCTCATCTTTGGTTATTCTGAATTTCTTTTAGTTTTTCAAACATACTTGCTGACTCTCATTTCTGGGCCTTCATATGCTACTTTTTTGTCTGAATCATTCTTTCTATTCTCTCCCCTCGTGGTGCATTCCTCCTCCTTCTTTGGATCTTAAATTCAGACCGCTTCCTCTTATTATATATACTGCCCTGAAAGCCGAGTCTGGCAAAGCTGTCTTTCCTATGGTCTCTACCCCACTGTCTTATCAGAGCACAAGCTGCCCTTTATCCTAATTGCCTGGGTTTTTGTATCTACATTGGATTGTCAGTTTTTCGAGGACGGGAGCATGTCTGTCTCCCATGTTGACGTTGTATCATTAGTGCCTAACACAGCTCTTGATGCATGGCAGGTGCTCAACAAATACCTGTTAAATGAACGAATGAGCCTCAAAGTAAACGATGAGTCAACCTTCTCTACCACACAAGTACAAATGCCTTTCTCTCATTTGCAATTTTTTTCCTCCCTAGTCAAGCTCCCCTGACTGTAATAACTACTAGTTTTCCACAAAGCAAACAAAAACTTTGTTGCAGACAAAGCAACCTATATATCCCAAAGGAAGAGAAACTTTCCTTTTCTGAGAATTAGCATATGGTAATTGTCAAATCCCAGGGTATTTTTTAATTGAACCTTCACAGTAGTTCACTTAGTTTGTACTCAGTGCTTAAATTGAGTAGAACCTCATTAGGGAGGTTGTGTCATGTTATGCCTTAGTAAAAGTGGAGAGAATGAGAAATAGAGCTTTCCATGACATGGAGACATGAGAGAAAGGGAGCATTCTGGTCTGTGGGCTCTTTAATCCATGTATCTTGACTATACTGACTCCTGATTTTGGCAACGACACTCATGGCTATCAAAGGAGGTTAGGATTTTGCCTCTAAATCCCATTCTAGGTTTTGTATTCCACAAGGATCCACTGCATGTTTCCCTCCTCTCGTCTCCTGTGCCTCTCCTTTCATCCCAGCCTCATGAGCACACCTGTTTCTAAGGTATTTTCCCCCAGGAGCATATCTTCCTAAGGGAACCCTGTGGCTGCCAGCCTCAGCCACCAGTACTTGCCTGGGCTTCTCTGTCACTCGTCATTCACTTTTTCTGTTCTTGCCACCCTGAGCTCTTCCCCTCTTGTGGCCCCCATGACTTGATCGAGGCAAATGAGGGCCACTCTCAGATGCCAACCCTGCACTTGCTCTTCTGCCTGGAATCCTAATCCTCAAGACCCTGCTCAGATACTGCCTCCTCTGTGAAGCTCTTGCTAAGTTTTGCCAGCCCCTCCCACAATGCAGCGATTGGACATCTTACCTTTCTCCAAATTCTCAGTGGCTTTTATGTGTATGTCTCTTAAAATCACATGTCTATGCTTCTATCTCTTTATATCCATAAAATGGAATTAAAATACGGCACCCCAGCATATGAATGTTGCGAGGTCTAAATGAGCTAAAACATATAAAGCACTTAGCACAAGAACTGATGCATGGTGAACACACAATAAATGTCAGAATCCAGAATGTAAAAGGTCTAGTGAGGGTGTCTCCACCTTGGAAAATGCAGGTGTGCACACTAAGGGTAAAGGACATTTGTGACTGATGCCACAGAGAAAGCTAAATCTAAACTGTCAATGATGGAAGGCAGAGTGAAGAGCTAATACTCCCCTGAGAACCCAGGTGCCTACTCTTTTGATAGGATGAATTCCATCTCTATAATTCAATAGAAGAATAGCTTTGGCAAGGAGATGGCAAGGGAGGCTGCCCAAAAAAGGCAGCAGAGGAGGGCCAAGGAGCGCAGGGTTTTAAGCTGGTATTTAAGTGTGCCATATTTTAATAGCTGATGATTTTAAGGGGGTTGGAAATAGAATGCTAAGGGAAAGTCATGTTTTTGCTGCCATCTACAGATGTCAAAGTGCAATTTTAAAAGTTGCTTAACACACACACACACACCCCTACTCAGAAAGTGAAAATGTAGATGACAATATATGTAAAGTTTAAGTTCTAGTAAATAAAATAATTTAGACATATTATTATGGCAGCTTATTTTACTTTTCCTTTGAAAACTTTGTATATTTAATCAGTAATGCAGACTTTCTAACAATTCAAAGACATGTGCTAAAAATTCTAATTGGGAGACTGCTATAATATAGCTCACTTGAGAGTGAGTCAGTCACCTCTTAGGGCAGGTTAGAGTTATAGCAGCCAGTGGGCAGTTTGAGAGTTAATAAAGTGATTTCAATGAGGAATAAGATAAATGGAATTTTACCCCCACACTTCCCTGCATTTCTCTGGTTTGTATTAGAATTACTATGAATTGCATTTAAACAAGTGTCTTTTATTGGTTTGGACATGATAAATCAATAAAAAACAAGTAAAAACAAAATGTGACAGTGATGTCACCTCTGAGATGCGTTCTGCCCCATGCTGTTTTCCGTACAATCTCCAATATTATTATGATGCTTCCACAACTTTCTTCTGTGTTACTTTTAAAGGGTTAAATATAGACAAGAATTATTGGAAAAGCGTTTGACGGAGAAAAAGGAGGCGGCCCTTCAAGAAGCTCGTGAAGTCAAAGAGAGAGCACGGCGGCTAGAAGCCCTTAGGAAACAGGTGTTTTTAATTTGGAAATTTTCATGGGTGGTTTTTTAAAAAAGTTTCTGAGTGCTCTTAATAGCATTCTTACTGGGGCTTAGTTCACGACATCTGCTATAAGATGTAATTTTTCCAAATTGGGACACTGCTCTTCATTTCTGGGAGCAATTAGATTATATTGAACCATTTCCAGTTTCTCAGTGTATTGAAAGAACTTTATCATCACCTTTTAAAAAGCTCTTCCAAGATTTAACTATATCCGTATCACCTAGAGTTCATTAGTTGGATAGTAGCTATTTACAACAGTGAAGCTCTACATCTAGTCTACAAAGTTTACTGTTCTCAAGAAACCTGGTGGAGCTCAAGCAAGATAATCTTCTTTGGCATAGGCGCCTCCCTTTGGAAACATTCCACAGTCAACAAATGTGTTAAAAATGACTTTTTAGAAAATACCTATTTTGTGGAGAAATAAAAGCCTCCCATCACTTTGCCTAGTGAAAATAAGCAAAAGTAGACAAAAATAGGTAGTAGATGGCAAGAGCGAGAATTTAAGAACTTGGGAAATGTGATAGTTTTACATGGTAATTTTTCAGAGTGTTGAATTTGAAGTGGTTGTTTCAACTCAAAATCTCTAAAATCTTCATTGATACCGTTTCCCAGCTAATAAGAAAGGACTACTTGGTTTCCCTCCTATGTTGGTGGAGGGATCACAGAGCCATGGATAAGAACTAGGCCTCTGGTGTCCTTCCAACCTGGTACAAGCGGGTTCTGTACTCACTGGAACTGGAAACAGGTCATTTACTTAACCTCCGTAAGCTTTATTTCCTCACCTGAAAAATGGGAATAATAGTACCTGCCTCATGGTTTGCAATAATGTGAGTTCAAATTTATTATTTACTAAGTGTAAAGCCCTCTTCTAAATGCTGTTAGGTATTACTTTAATTTCTACAACAACTTTATGATGCGGGCAATATTTAAATCCCCATTTAATAGGAGATGAAACAGAGAAGACACAGAGGTTAGGTGCTTTCCTCGAAGTCACACAGCTAGTAAACGTTATATTGATTCAAACCGAGGAAGTGTAACTAAATGAGATGGTATAGATGTGGTGTAAATGCATACAACTATTATATCATCATCTTCTTTGATAAAAAAAAAGATTATAAAGATAAATTTAAAGCATAGAAATGTAAGTCCTGGTAATCCTGGATCCTACAAAATTTTAGTTATTCAACCATTAGCAAATATTTATATACCATGGCCTTCTGGGTACAAGACTTAATGTCACTATTACTAAATACATTCTTGTTCACAACATAACTTTGATAACTACAGTGTCTATATGATTAGAATTCTTTCCATCTGTGAATATTTTGAAAGAGGAAATAGCTGTTATCTCTTACCTATATTCAGTATTTAGAACTGTGATGTAAGCTATTTTAGCTAGGAAACCTATAATAATTAAAGCACGTTCAACCCTCAGTTATTTCATTACAGTCTTTAAATGCACTAAGAATGCCATTTTCTTCATGTTAATTCTTGACTTTCCGAATTAATAGGCAGGTGTTATTAATGGTGCATATCATTTACAAAATTACTGACTTCTTTTCATTAAGATGCAGGTCTGAATTATCATAAAACACAAGGGCATTTGGGTTAAAATGACTTTGCAATTTTTCAGTAGAAGGAGGACAATGGTTTATAGCAGTCTCTGGAAATCTAGTTGCCTGGTACAAAGGAAATTTACCTACCTTGCTCATTAATGCCAGCACACTTGATTTGACCCATGAATGTTATGCTCTAGATCTAGTTCAATCAGATTAAACTTCCTAGAAAACTTCATGGGGTTGTTACTATAGCCATAAATTGCTAATGGATAAAAAGTGAATTTTTTTTTTTTTTTTTTTTTTAAGTTTCTGTGACTTTCAAAGTGGTTGAATATGTAAGGTTTTCTATACAAGATTTCCTGTGACTTCGTATCAGAAAGATAAATTGTTATCTGAAATTAATTATAATTATTCAATCATTAGCAAATAACTATATGCCACAGCATTTTCGTATTTTGTCTTATATGTACTGTCTTGTTTTGTGTTAACTCCTTTGTGGATCTCTAGAACTGGCCAATTAATGTTTTTTCTGCCCTTTCCTCTCAGGCTTTACCTTTAATGAAATTTCTTAACTCTTAAGACATCAATAATGTTGCCTAGAAGTATTTAGTTTGTACCTTGTTCCCAGTATCCATGCTTTCTCCTTTTTAGGTTGCTGTTGTTGCTCAATTTGATCCTGTTAGAATGATATCAGATACAATGGCATCGAAAGCTAGGATGGGCATTGAAATTGAAGAAGAATTTATTCTTCAAAAGCCACTCTTCACATTGAATACGTACAATGAACAGCAGGTAATTATGGAAATTAGCATGACTGATGAAAAAGCCATGATGATGTTAAGGACTGTAGAAGTGTGTGTTTGGGGTTACAACAGTTTTCAATATTTACATTTGACTATCACACATATTAGCATAATTTTTACTTCTAAATGATAGCACATAATTACTATATAATTCCTAATATTACAAACTAGCTAATAGGTTACCATAGAACAAGAGGTTACCTGAAAATGTTATAACTCTGTCACTGAAACTTTTATTTTTAAAATTTTTTAAAAATCTCTTTACAAAATTTTGAGAGTTCTGTATTGTGTTTTGTTGTTTAAATGTTTCTCTGTTACATTAAGAATTGTCTTTAAATTCATAACATAAATTATATTAAACAGCTGATACTGATGACAAAGCAGAGGAAAGCTTTTAGAAATTAAAATGAACAGAAGGTAATACATAAGAACTAACGATAAAATAAAGCATTTTCTATGGAAAAAAGTGTTAGGGGCTTATTTAACCATTTTTAGGACCTAGGATTCATTTTAATCTGTGCCTGTAACTGAGAAAGTATTTTAAAAAGATCTTTTAGATGGATGGATTGACAGATGGAAGGTAGGAGGGAGAACAGATGAATGGATGGATGGATGGATGGATGGATGGATAAATGAATGAATAAATATCAGTCACTGAAATTAAGAAAGTAATTGTCAATTCTACAAATCTAAGGAGAGAAGCTAAATAATTATTTAATTATTTAAAAACCAGGAAATCGTCTATTCATCCACTGTCAAATAAACCTGTTACATCTCTACTATGTGCTGCATACTTTGCTAGGGATTATAAAGAGGCATAATTCATTCATTTATTAATTGAACCAATATTTATATAACATATATTATATTTTTGCTCTGCATATGGTGCCTGGGTTACCTCTGAGCGAGATAGACTGATCTTGTCTGGAAGAAATGAGCAAAAGAGCCTGCAGGGGAAGAAAGTAGCATGTACAGCCACAATGCCACTAGGGTGGGATCAACTTCATAATGAAGGTCTCAGGTTGCCCTAGGAAGACGAAGGGATGGTTAACCCTGACTAGAGAAGTCAGAGAAGGTATCAGAGAGAAAACTGCTGAGCCGTGTCTTAGTCAAAGATTTTTGGCAGCTGTAGCAAAATCCACTTCAGATGATTTACAATAATAACAACACATCAACAACAACAAAATAGGTTGTGGGGGAGGATACACGGGGAGAAGAAAGAGGTGTCTCTAGATCCTAGCTGCAAAAGTGGGAGAACAGCTGAGGCTTGAAAGAATTAAAGTCAGAAGCTGAAAAGCTTCAGGCAGCTTCGCTAACCCTCATCCCAAGTTGACCTATTTCACCTCTGGGTTTGACCAAGCGTAAGAAGGTGGTGCAAGGCTCTTCCTGGTATGTCTTCAGTGTAAGGTACATGACAAGGGGTACATGACACATTCTGAGAGAGAAGACTGGAAACATGGGTTAGGTTCAGGCAGTGAAAAGCATAGTAGGTCTTCCTACTAAGACATCTATATGCAGATGCCAGACTTTGAAGCTTATTATACACAGTCATGTGCCACGTAACAGTGTTTTGGTCAAAGACAGACGACATATATGTTGGTGGTCCCTTAAGATTATAAGAGAGCTGAAAAATTCCTCTTGCCTGGTGGTGCCTTAACATAGTACAATGTATTTCCTCTTCTATGTTTAGATTGACAAGTACTCTTAGCATTGTGTTACAACTTCCTACAATAATGAGCACAATTACATGCTGTACTGTTTATAGCCTAGGAGCAATGGTCTGTATCATATAACCTAGTTGTGTAGAAGGCTGTACCATCTTGGTTTATGTAAGTATATGCTATGACATTCACACAACGAAACTGCTTAAGGACACATTTCTCAGAATGTATCCTTGTCATTAAGTGACACATAACTGTAATCAGATTTATGTGTTAGCTATGTGTCCTGAATGGAAAATTGGTGGGGGTGGGGGTGAGGGTGGGTTGGGATGAGTTCCTTTTAAAATGGCAGAACCTTCATGGATGTAGTGGTGGTGGTGGGTTCATGGATGGCTCTGGCTGGGAAGAGGAGGCTAAAAAGAAAGTAAGGATGACTGCAAGCTAGACAGCAAGTAATATTAAGAGCTGGTGTTTTGGATTCAAATCCATATCCACTATTTATTGGCTGGGTGCACTTGTATAAGCTGTTTACATCTTTGTGTCTTGTTTTCTTCATCTGTAAAATAATTATTTACAAAGTCCTTGTGAGCATTAGAGATAATAAATGTCAACTGCCTAGAAGATTTCCTGCGCCTAATAGTAATTCAGTAAATTATAATCATCTGGTGGTGCTGCCATTAACAGGATATAAGAATACAGAAAGAAAAACAGATTTAGGGAAAGAAAGAATTTGTTTTACTTATACCGTGTTTAGGCTAAAAATATCTAGTACACATTTACAAGAAACTGATGGGCTGCCTCCAGGGAAGGGAATTGGGAAAATGGAAGTCCGAGTAGGAGGGAGACCTCAATTTCACTCTCTAGCTATGCAAAAATTGAATAATAAAAAAATTTAAGCCTCACAACGTGGAGCTGAAGAGAGAGGTGAGTCCTGGATGTAATTTGGGAGTCAATGGCGTACAGGTTGAACATGAATCACTGGAGCACGTGAGAGCAGACCAGGGAGAAGATGTTGAGACAGAAGAGGAAAAAAAATTTGTTGCTTCTCAGACACAAATAATCTGTATTATTCTTGACTTCATACTCATTGTTGCTCCAAGCCCTTTATCTGATCAGCTGCCAAATAAAATTGATTCTTCTTTTCATAGTGTTTCTAACAGTTATCTCTTCCTTGCTACCAGACAAGTTCAGACATTTATTACTTTATGTCTAGACAATTGTAGTAAACTCCTAATCACTCTTTCGGCCTCCACCTCTTCTTTCCCTGCCACCCTAATTTATTCTGAACTTACAATCAGACCTATCTTCCTCTACAACTATAATGATTATATTATTTCCATGCAAAAACCAGAAACAAACATAACCCTAGTAGCTCGTTAGACTCGGCATGGCCATGCAGGCCTTTGAAGTTCAAGTCGTGGTCTGAGAAGCATCTGTTTCCAGTGTTCCTCAATGGTAACCAGTGCTCTGCTCAAACTACCGTTCTCCCAAGTTGACCTATTTCACCTCTGAGTTTTTATGTGTCTTCCTTTCTCATTAGGTCTCTCTTCCTCCCGAGTCTGCTTTATAGACTAAGTTGCACTTTAAGGTTAGTTTAATTGCTCATCTTCACCAAGACCATCCTCATGCCACCAGCACCAAAAGATGCATCTCCGTGTTTTACTACTTTTAGGGCATCTACCATGTGTTGCCGTAATCTGTAGCTATCGGTGTACACTTTTATTGCCTCAATTTGTCTAAGAGCTCCTGGAAGGGCTGCTTTTAATAGCTTATTATCGCATCCTCTAGGGGGACTTCGAGTCCATGTAAAATGCCTCATTAGGTAAAATCCATATGTGGCCACCTTCTTATTTCAAACAGTGTCTGTTGACATTTAATATTCATAGGAGGAGGGGAAGAGGAATAAGATCCAATCAGCTATAAATGAAAACAGAAATTGAACTACTCATATGTCTACTCCCACTTAGAATCAGACTGATGGAGGCATTTTCTACTTCTGTTTGAAATAGAAATCCAGCCTTGGAAGAAAAGTTCTATTGATTTTGTTTTTCAAGTGGTGGCCATGCGTTTAAACTTAATTTACATATTGCCAAATGATGGAGAAATTAAGATGTCATTTTAAAGACAGATATACAAGGTTGTAGATTAGATGTATTTTAATCAATGGTTATCTGTATTTTATAATTCCAGCCAACAATAAGTCACAAATCAATAGTAGTACTGAAAGTAAGCTTCTTTTACTTTATCTTTTAATGATTTTAGTACATTATATTTTGACTAATCTAGTGCACAATATTCTATACACTTTATATTGGAAACTGCTGATGTACTGAAAAGTGATAATGTCAAAAAGGTTTGGATGTTTCCAAAATATAGTCACTGTATTCACAGTTTACCGTCACCTAGTCATCTGTCTAGCAAAAACAAATTAGCTTGGGAAAACATGGAACTAAATGTTAAAAGTTATATTAGTTTAATGAATTGCTATTTATTTAAATTGTGTTTTTATTTCTACAGATAATTTCTGACCCTAGACTTCGCTTTGAGTTAGCGCTTCGAGAAGCTGGACTTCATAGAACACTTTATGCCAAAGAGATATTACCAAAAATTAGTCCTCGAAAACCTCCAAGAAAAGACATGGAGTCTACTATATTTAAAATATAGAGCTCATCCTCAAATTCTACAGGTAAAGGAAATTTTTCTTTGAAAACATTTATATGAATAATAATTAATACTTTCTAAAATGTTTGAAATAGCAGACATAGAAATCATAGCATCTAATGAAACAACTTTGCCTTTCTTTTGTGATCTTTAAATATACTTGCATCTTTAAGTTATATTTAATAGTACTAAATTCCCCCAAACTATGGAACTGAATTATGGCACATATAGTACATACACTATATTTTAGTAAACTGCATGTTGGAGGTTGTGTTATCCTAAAAGAGCTCAAAATAACTATTTGTGAGAATTATAATGTAGCTGCTACCTGCTAATGTTCATTTCTGCTTGCTATTTCAGAATTTGACTTTTTAATTATGGCAGCTTCATTATCATTAATATTTCTGTTATTTCTTGATTATTAAAAGAGGAGACTCAACCTTTCTCTAAATTTAGAAACCAGTTTGGTACACCATGTTTACTGCAAACTGGTTAATCATCCAAACAATTTCATTTTGCAAATTAGCCCTTAAGAATAAATTAGAAATTAGAAATAACATTTCAAGCATGGGAATATCTGTTTTGGTTTGGAAAAATATACATATTTGTGTGATTATTTAGAAGAAATATTTAAAATTTCATAATATTTGGAATGCTGTCAAAAGTTCCAAATTATTAAATATTTAGATGATTTTTATGAAAAAGGAGTATTTCAAATAAAACTCAAGCATAAATATTTGACTGTTTCTAAAAATGATTTTTCAAGCAGAATAGCAAGTTAGTGTTGTTAAAAGTTGCCGTGTTACCATTAAGATTACCCCCCTCCTTTCTCTCTCTATTGCAGCTCCCTGGCATTTCTCTCTCTATTGTAGCTCCCACCTACCTCCCAGGGGTTGCAGTCTCCATGCAATTACTGGAATAATGTTAAAAATAAAAAATAAAAGGCCAGTCCAACTATTGCAATCTTTGACTTTATGATTGTCCCCAACATCATAGAAATAAAAAATACAAGTACAACCCCATTAGAATAAATCTTCACAAAAGATTCTATGGACAATATCGTTATCTGCATTCCAAAATTTATTCTAACACCCTTCTAGTTGCCTCATCATAACATCTCATAAAAAGAGAGGAGGAATTGTTTAACGAGAGCTAAGGAGTAGTGAACATTAGTGTTTAAGGTATCTCCTGGGGTTACGATGTTCCTTTATGGGCCCTCAGTTTGCTTGATGTGATGCCTCAGACATAGACCCAAGAAAGCCCTGTCATGTCAGAGCATACCCTCTCTAACCATCATGACACGGATACTGCTCAGAGTCCACGGATCCTTTCCGACATCATCATCCACACTGATGTCCAGAGGATCACACTCAAATTCCAGCTGAATTTCATTCCCTTTGCATTTTCCCAATAGTCAGACTAGTAGCTGGTGGTAGTACCGTGAGGGGTAGCACCACCATTTGGAGAACAATTGAGTGACATGTAGTGGTTCCTTGTAGATGCTGGATATTAGACCTTTTTCAGATGGATAGATTGCAAAAAAAATTGCTTTCATTCTTTAGGTTCTCTGTTCACTCTGATGACAATTTTTTTTTTTTTTTTTTTTTTACTGTGCAGAAGCTCTTTAATTAGATCGCATTTGTCAATTTTTGCTTTTGCTGCAATTGCTTTTGGCATTTCATCATGAAATATCTGCTTGTGCCTTTGTCCTGAATGGTTTTGCCTAGATTTTCTTCTAGGTTTTTTATGGTTTTGGGTTTTTACATTTACATCTTTAATCCGTCATTAGTTCATTTTTGTGTAAGGTATGAGGAAGGAGTCCAGTTTCAATTTTCTGCATATGGCTAGCCAGTTCTCCAAGGACTATTTATTCAATAAGGAATCCTTTCCCCATTGCTTGTTTTCTTCAGGTTTGCCAAACATCAGATCTAATAGCATTTTTTTAAATGAAAAAAAGTCAAATAAATCTGAAATCCAAATGGCTAATGAACATATGAAAATATAGACGTACCAATTAAAGCCCCAATGAATTACCAATGTGTACCCACCAGATTGTCAACAATATCAAGAAATCTAACAATATCAATTAGTCATAATATAGGACAATGGGAAGCACATACTGGTAGTGGGAGTGTAAACTGGAAACATTTGAACTTAACTGATAAGGTTGAAAGCATTCATACTCTTTGATCCAGCAATTCTACTGCTAGATAGATGCTCTTGAGAAGGTCCTGCATGTGTGTAGGAGGACATAAACTAGGATTCCCAAATGAAAACAAGCCAAATCTTCATCAACAGTGAATAAATATAAAAAATATAATATATTCATATACAGAATTGCATCCAGCAATGAAAATGAATAAAATAGCATCATGGACATAAGATTTAGTGAAAGGAGTCAGATACAAAAGCATGCATACTGTGTAGTATTTTATTTATCTAAGGTACAAAAGCAGACCAAATTGACCTATATGCATAAGTGGTGAAATAATAGAGAAAAATAGAATGATTAAAAGTAGAATCAAGGTAATGATTACCTCTCAGAGATGGAGAGACAGTCGGGAGTAGGGGCTTCCAAGTTACTGGAAACGTTTTATTGCTCAACCAGGGTAGTGATATAGTATCTGTCTAATTATTCTTTAATGTTTACAAAAGTATCTTATTTATATACTATAATAGGTCAATGCTATAAATTCCCAATAAAATGAAAAAAATTAAGAAAATTATTTAAAACAATCTTTTAGTATATAAGTGTATCGGAAATAATCTTGTTAGCCAGTTTCTGATTTCATATCCTCAATTTACATGAATTTCTGAGACAAGGCCAATCCCTGCTCGGGAGTCATGTTTACTCTGACACGGAATAGGATCCCCTTTATTTTCCTCCTCCCCAACCCTGTGCTCTGCTTCATAAGGTTGTAGCTCTTGCCAGTCTAGTTTGCCTAGTCTGCTTAAAAAAGAAAGAAAAGAGAACATACCTAATAGGAGTAAGCACTGGGCCATGAAATCTGATTTCAGTTATCTGTGTTTGTGTATAGTGGGTCATAAGAAAAATATATTTATTAGTGGGTAATGGTCCAAAACAATTTAAAATCCACTACGCTCAATCCATGATTAATAAATGGAATCACCTGATAAAGCTCCACATCTTTGAAGTTTGATGGGCTTGTTTCAAACTGAAAGGAAAGAATGTAATCCATCTGGTAGAAATTCCCTTACCTCTCCACCACCAAATCTGCAAATACACCCAAATAGGCATTTACCGTTTGCATCCTCTAGCAGAGGGAGCAAACCCTCTATCAGAGACCAATGTTTCCAGGGTGTGTTTTGGATTTCATCCCATCTCAACTCCGCAAAAATTTTCTTTTTTGCTTATTCTGTTTCTCTCCTGTATCTTCAAGCTCTCTCTCAGCATACAAATATGCTGGAATAAATGCCACTTTAAAAAGAAATCTCCGTCAACCCTGTATTGTCTCTTAGCTACCAAGCTATATCTCTGCTCCTCTTCTCAAGCAAACATTCTTAAAGAGTTCCCAATAGCCATTAAATGTCTCTTTTCATCTTCCAGTTACTGTCACTCATTCTGATTTAGCTTTGCTCTCAGCTCCTCTGACACTGCTTTTAGCAAGGTCACCAATGAACTGTGTGTTGGCAAATCTGATGACCGCTTCTCAATTTTCATCTTACTGACTTCATGACATTTGATTCAATTGACAACTACCACATCTCAGAGCATGCTTTTCCCTTGGCTACTATGATACCAGCCTGCTTTACCTCTTGCTTCTCTGGTCATTCCTCAATTCCTTTTCTGACTCCTCCATCTCTATCCATCTCTAGATGTTGAAATGCTCCAGGATTAGACCATTTAGTTTTATCTTTTAAATTGTCGTATTATCCAAGGGAACATCCTTCAATGTTATACTTCAGTTTTAGCTTTTAAATTAGATCTTTTGAGTGTCTTTTAATCTATAGGCCTCCCCATTCCATCCATTTTCCCCTTTTGCATTTTATTTATTGAAGAAACAAAGAAATTTATATGCAGAATTTCCTATGCTGGATTTTGTTGACTTTATCTTTTTGGTGTCTTAATAGTTTAATATATTCCACTATCCTCTGTTCTTTCTGTTTGCCATAAATTGGTAGTTGACCCAGAGGCTTTACAGACATAAGATTCAGCTCGTTCTCTTTTTCTCTTTTCTCCAAGGCTACTTCATTGCGGTGGTTTGTTCCCCCAGCAGGATATGCATATTGTCTAATGGAACCTTTTTTTGCAATTTTTGCTGCCACTAATTCTCAATGCCTAAGTCCATTAATTAATTACAGATTGCATGGTAGTGATATATTCAAATTCAATCACTCTTTCCTTTATTACCTGGAAAAATAACATAAAGAAAAAATTTTGCTCTTCTGGTATTTGGTAGTATAAGAGGAGTAGGCTAAGTAAGTGAGTTTTTTTTTTTAACTTAACAGTTTTACAAGTAATGAGTTTATTATTTGACATCCTGCAGAGGTGATCAATTTTGTTGTCTTTTTATGAAGTTATGAATTTAAATATATTTTATCATTGAATCTATTAAAGTGTTACCCTTATTGATGCTCCATTTATCCCCTCCTTGCGCAATGGAAACCTTTTCAGTTTGGCTCATGAATTCTATTAAAATAGCCTAATAGACTTGGTAACTTCCTTGCCATGCCAGCTATCTATTGCTATGCAATCAAACTTTAGTGGTTCGAAACTCATTTTTAAAAATTATTTCTCATGTTTCTATGAGTTGACTGAGCTCTACTAGATAGTTCTCACTTGGGGCCTGTATTAATTTCCTATCACTGCTGTAAAAAATTACCACGAATTTAATGGTTTAAACAATGTAAATTTATCTTATAGTTTTGAGAGGTCAGAAATCAGAATTGAATCTCACTGGGCTAAAATCACAGTGTTGACAGGGCTGTATTCCTTTCTCAAGGCTATAGGAGATAATCAGTTTCTTTGCCTTCTCCAGCTTCTAGAAGCTGCCTATAGTCCTTAGCTCATGCTGTCTTTCTTTTATCTTCAAAACCAGCAATGGCAGGCCTAGTCCTTCTCACATCCCCACACTCCACACTCCACACTCCTCTTCTGCCTCCCTCTTCCATTGTTCAGAACTCTTGTGATTACTTACATTAAGCCCTGACAATTCAGAATAATCTCCCTATTTTAAGGTCAGTTGATTAGCAATCAGAATGCCCTTTGCCATGTCACCTAACATTCATAGATTATGGAGATTAGGAAATTGACATCTTTGGGAGACATTTTCTGCCTACCATGAGGTATATTATAAATTTGTAGTCAATTGCTAGTTGAGGATGTAGTCATCCAAAAGCTCAACTTGGCTGAATGACCAAGAGGACTCACTCACATGGCTGGCAGTTGATGCTGGTTGTTGGCTGGGAGCTCATTTGAGGTTGTCAGTGGGACCAACCACCTACACATGACCTCTCAAGATGACTTGGCTTTTCATAGAATGGTAGCTGGGTTCCAAGATAGAATTTTCCAAAAACAAACATTCTAAGAGGCATAAATGCAAGCTGCTAGACCAGATAAGATCTGCTGGAACTGGTACGGGGTCTCTTCCTCCATAATCTTTTAATCAGAGCAGTCGTAGAACTCTCCCAGATTAAAAAGGGGTGAGAAAAAGGTCACTTATTGATGGCAAGGTCACATTGGATAAAAGTATGTGAAATAGGAAATATTTTTGCAGCCACTTTTGGAAATCTGTCATGTTTTTTATCAGGCATAACAAGATGTTCTAAGCTCATTTTGAGTATTTCTTGCTCTGACCTGGAACTAGCCACATTGCTACTAGTTGGTCTTCTATTCTAGACCTTTTAAATGAGCATGGTTAGAAAAAACACACACACACTCCTATACATATACATATACATATACATGCATATACAGACATATACAAAATGAGCTGGGTGCGGTGGCTCACGCCTGTAATCCCAACACTTTGGGAGGCCGAGGCAGGTGGATCACTTGAGGCCAGGAGTTCAAGACCAGCATGGCCAACATGGTGAAACCCTGTCTCTACTAAAAATACAAAAATTAGTACGGTGATTATGCCTTTTCTATTTTTTTCCTTTTGTTATTATTGTATCTATATTATGAGGGATTATATAGATATTAGATATACTCTCTTTTATCCATAATTGAATCTTTTTCTATAAGTATATATTTATGGATATTGCCAGTTTTTATATCAGTGTCTCTCTTGCCGTTTAGGTTGTCTGTCTGAACCCTGTTTTCAAGAAGACTCTTCAGGAATTGGTCATGGAAACAATATTTTCTGGGTCCTTGAATGTTAATAACTGATGGTGGTCTTTATAGTTGAAAATAAATTTTTCTGGTATAAGATACTTTATTTATGTTTTCTTTTTTTAGCATAAAATGTCAGAGGGCTGGCTTTAATATGGTTTTCTTTACTTAAAAATTACTTGATCTTTTTGCCTGATTAGAGTTTTTTCACTTTCTTTATAATATAGTAGTTTTACTGAACTTTATCTTTGTGTTTGTCATTCTGGGTTAACATACTTAGTAAATTATATTCCCTTTCACAATATAAATTCAATTTTATTTCAGGAATTTTTTAAATTATAATTTTTAGTGTTTGTTATGTTTCCTTTTTTTCCCCTGGGACTCTTATTCTGCTATTACACTATGTTGGATCTTCTTTGCCTATAGTCTTTATATGTCACTTTCTTTTGAATTCTTTTAATCCTCTTCTTCATTTTTTACAAACTTTTTACCTAAAAATAACTTTATAGAATAGCTGCAAGAATAAAGCTGCTGTAACTTTAACCCAGATTCTTCCATTGTTAACATTTTGTTCAACTTTTAAATTGTTTTTGTGTTCTCCTTTAATTTGATTCATTTCTACAGCCTTTTTTTGTCTTTCATGACATCGACTTTTTGTTTTGATAAGTATACATAATATAAAATTTACTATTGTAACCATTTTAAGCATACAATTAAGTGGCATTAAGTACTTTCACACTGTTATGCAACCATCACCCCTATTTATCTTCAGAACTTTTTCATCATCTCAATCTGAAACGCTGAACCCATTAACCAAACACTGCCCACTTCTTCCCCTCAGCCTCTGATAAGCACTATTCTAATTTTTTTCTCTGTGAATTTGTCTATTCTAGGTACTTCATATAAACAGAAGTATATAATACTTGTCCTTTTATGTATGACTTATTTCACTTACTATAATGTTTTCAAGTTCACCCATGTTGTAGAATGTATTAGAATTTCATTCCTTTTTAAGGCTGAAAACATCCCATTGCATGTATATACCAAATTTTGTTTATTCCTCTGTCAAAGGACATTTGGATTGTTTTCATCTTTTCACTATAGTAACATTGCTATAAACATTGATGTGCAAATATCTGTTCAAACCCCGATTTTTAATTCTTTTGAGAATATACTCAGAAGTGAAATTGCTAAATGATATGGCAATTCTATGTTTAAGTTTCTGAGAAACTGCCATGCTATTTTCCACAGTGGCTTTGCCATTTTACATTCCCATTAACAACGCACAAGAGTTCCAATTCCTCTACATCCTTGGTGGCACTTGTTATTTTCTGCTTTTTTGTTTTTGTTTTTTTTTTTTTAAATCATAGCTATTTCAGTAAGTGTGAATTGGTATCTCATTGTGATTTTGATTCGCATTTTCCTAATGATTAGTGCTGGTGAGAATTTTTAGGTGCTTTTTGGTCATTTGTGTATCTTCTTTGGAGGAATGTCCATTCAAGTCCTTTGCCCATGTTTCAATTGGATTGGTTTGTTATTGTTGTTGTTATCGGAGAGCTCCATATATTCTGGAAATTAATGCCTTATCAGATATATGTAATTTCCAAATATTTTCTCCTATTCTGTAGGTTGCCTTTTATCCTGTTGATAGTATCCTCTGATGTACACAAGTTTTTAATATCAATGTCCAATTTATTTATTTTTTCTTTTGTTGCTCTGCTTTTACTGTCATATCCAAAAATTGATTACCAAACCCAATGTCATTAAACTTTTCCTCCATGTTTTCTGATAAAAATTTTATAGTTTTAGTGGCTACGTTTAGAGCATTTATCCTTTTATTTTTTGTATACAGTAAGAATTCAATTTCATCCTTTTGCGCATGAATATCCAGTTTTCTCAGGACTGTTTGTTTAAAAGACTGTTTTTTTAACTTTGTTGAAAATCAGTTGTTGAAATTTTGTTGAAAATCAGTTGAACATATATGCGAGGGCTTATTTCTGAGCTCTCTATTCTATTCCATTGGTCTGTCTGTCTTTACGCTAGTACCACACTAGCCTAAAGACATTAGTCTGATCACTGTAACTTTGTAGTACGTTTTGATTTATATGGTCCTGGTAGTTGTAAAAATCATGGAAAGGGTGACGCTTTCTACATTTGATGTATATTTGGTTATTTTTTATGGAACCTGTACTTCCCTAGGTTTTATTTTGCCCTCATTAAAACAGCTTCACCATCTCTTAAAATCTAGCATAGCTATATTTTACCTCTGTGTTCTGCGTTCAGGACTCAGAGGTTAAATACGAAGCATTTTGAAGGTAAAAGACATGAAGGGGAAAAATGGAATCTTGTTAAGACCAGTACTTTGCCTGGAGAAGTCATGAGAAAAGTCTAAGATATAAAAATTTTAAAGACTACAAACAAATCCCAGAAATGATTGAAGTTTGACCTAGGAAGAAAAAAAAATCTGGGAATTCTACTGTTTCTGAGATTTGATCAATTTCTTTGGAAAAATGATTGAATGGCTGCTGATACACTTGAAGATAAGCACTTGATATATTACTGCTGAATACTAGAGAGATCCTGAGAGGAAAGTCTCAGGAGCTTAGACACTGAGCATTTGGGAACAGTAGATATTTGAAACTCAATACAGGACTGAATTATAATAATAGAATCCACAAGCTGCTCAACAACTTATGGAATCAACTGTACCCCTCAGTACTTAGGGAGAAATATGACATCAAATCTGTTACTTCCATATTTTTATAATCTCCAGAAAGATAATTTCCACCCTCAACTGTAATTCTTCTTGTACTAACAAATGCCTTTTCTTTCCTGCCTTTAATAGTATTGGGGTCAAGGTTTTTTTCACTGCTTAACTTGATTCAGATTTGTATTTAAATACATGTTTTTAATGTCACTGGTGGCCTCTCTAATTTCATCAAATATTTTTTCTCAAAGAATTTATTTTGCTTGTGGGTAAGCAAATTTGGGGAATGAGTAGTTGCCTCATTTGCCTTCTATCTTGCACATTTTCCAAGATATGTCAATATTACTTAGCACCACATATGCTTAAAATTCTTAATATTTATAAACAATTTTGAAAACAATTTGCTTACATTTCTTTAGACATTTTATAAATATGGTATTCATCTGCAATGTTTATCTTCACAGTATATTAAAAACAAAATGATGCATCGAATGCCCTGTTACTATTGAAATATACACTAGTTTACTTTGGGAAGATTATTAAAAGTAATATTTTTAAACCTACTGAAATAAAATCAAACTTTACTTGGTAGTGAAAATAAATGCCTTGCTAAAGGAAATCCAGCACAGCACAACATGAACTTCTATCTACATGGATTGGGACCCTGGCATCTAGAAGAAAAGGTCCAGATAATGTGAAGAGAATATTTTGTTATCCACTGATATCATTATATATATAATGTAGTTACTTAAAACTGGCTTGAGAGATCAGTAGAAGCCTTGGAGTTTAATGTTTATCAACAATTTCCATTTTTCCTCTTTCTGAATCCAAATCTGTAGTTTAATTCAATTCAACAAACCTTCTACATGGAGAAATGGAAAAACCTCCTCATCACTACACAGATGTAGATAAAGGAAATTGCATAAGCTGTGGTGCAGGCACAGAGAAAAAAGTTGTAGAATATGATGCATTGAAAATATTGGGACCGAAAACCCAGACACTATGCATGGATGACTGTTCTACTGGCATGGAGTTCTGTCAATCACCTGTCATGCCTATGCCTGTGGCTTGTTGAGTGGCTTTACAAGGAGCAGAGATTGTTTTGGGGGTGATAATGGATTTTTCCAATAGGGAAGATAACAAATTTCTGGGAACCCTTGGGTGCAGACTTAGCAGATGTTTCACCCCTGCAGGCTGCTGATAGTTGTCACCCCCTTGGTCTGTTCGATGATGAAACAGATCCCCTTGGTCTGTTTCCAGGTTTTTTTCTGAAAGAACAACATTCAGATGTTTCCTGGTCTATGCAGTTTTTGTCCCTTTTGAGGCTTGATAAAGCCAGAGTGCAATCCCTACTGGTATATGTGAGTTTTACTTCTGCCATCCTCCAGCCCTGCCCCATTCTTCACAGAAGCAGGCCTCGGGTTTAATGAATGACAGCCCAAGGTGTTTGAACTTTATCATGTAGACAGCACAAAATATTTAAATATTGTGAAGCAAAAAATAAAGACAATGCTTCCAGAAGGTTAAAAGGAGAGCAGGGTATAGTCAAATGGAAGCAGGGAGAACACTGGGAGGGGGGTAACCATTTATGACTAATCATAATAAATCAAGTGTGAGGTGATGTGAAAGTGGAGGTCAGTGGAATCCAATTCTTCTTACTTCAAGAGGAGTTATATTCTAGAATTTTTGTAGTTTCAGGTGTTATATATTTAAGTCCTTAATCCATCTTGAGTTGATTTTTGTGTAAGGTGAGAGGTGAGGATCCAGTTTCATTCCCTTACATGTGGCTAGCCAATTATCCCTGCACCATTTGTTTTGAAAAGAGTGTCGTTTCTCCACTTTATGTTTTAGTTTGCTTTGTCAAAGATCAGTTGATTGTAAGAATTTGGGCTTGTTTTTGGGTTCTCTATTCTGTTCCATTGACCTATGTGCATATTTTTATACCAGTACCATGCTGTTTCGGTGACTATGGCCTTATAGTATAGTTTGAAATCAGGTAATGTGATGCCTCCAAATTTGTTCTTTTTGCTTAGTCTTGCTTTGGCTATTTGGGCTCTCTTTTGGTTCCATATGAATTTTAGAATTGTTTTTTCTAATTCTGTGAAGAATTATGGTGGGTATTTTGATGGGGATAGCGCTGAATTTGTAGATTGCTTTTGGCAGTATGGTCATTTTCACAATATTGTTTCTACTCATCCATGAGCCTGGGATGTGTTTGCATTTGTTTGTGTTGTCTGATTTCTTTCAGCAGTGACTTATAGTTTTCCTTGTAGAGGTCTTTCACCTCCTTGGTTAGGTACATTCCTAAGTAATTTTTTGTTGTTGTTGCAACTGTTGTAAAAGGGGTTGAGTTCTTGATTGAATTCTCAGCTTGGTCTCTGTTGGTGTATAGAAGAGCTACTGATTTGTGTACATTAATTTTGCATCTGGAATATTTGCTGAAATTTTTATCAGTTTTAGGAGCTTATGGAGGAATCTTTAGGGTTTTCTATGTAAATGATCATATCATCAGCAAACAGCAACAGTTTGACTTCCTCTTTATTGATTTGGATGCCCTTTATTTTTCTCTTGTCTGATTACTCTGGCTAGGACTTCCAGTACTACATTGAAGAGGAGTGGTGAGAGTGGGCATCCTTGTCTTGTTCCTGTTCTCAGGGGGAATGCTTTCAACTTTTCCCCATTCAGTATTCTGTTGGCTGTGGGTTTGTCATAGATGTCTTTTATTATATTGAGTTATGTCCTTTGTATGTCAATTTTGCTGAGAGTTTTAATAATAAAGAGATGCTGAATTTTGTTGAATGTTTTTTCTGCATCTATTAAGAAGATCATGTAATTTTTGTTTTTAATTCTGTTTATGCAGTATATCATATTTATTGATTTGTATATATGAAACCATCCCAGGTATGAAACCCACTTGATCATAGTAGATTATCTTTTTGATATGTTGTTGGATTTGGTTAGCTAGTATTTTGTTAAGAATTTTAGCATCTAGGTTCATCAGAAATATTGGTCTGTAGTTTTCTTTTTTGGTTATGTTTTTTCCTGGTTTTGGTATTAAGATGATACTTGCTTCATAGAATGATTTGGGGAAGGTTCCCTCTTTCTCCATCTTGTGGAATAGTGTCAATAGGATTCATACCAATTCTTCTTTGAATGTCTGTTAGAATTCTGCTGTGAATCAGTCTGGTCCTGGTCTCTTTTTTGTTGGTGATTTTTTGAATTACCATTTCAATCTCACTGCTTGTTATTGGCCTGTTCAGGGTATCTAATTCTTCCTGATTTAAACTAGGACAGTTGTATCTTGCTAGTAATTTATCTATCTCTTCTAGGTTTTCTAGTTTATGCACATATCTTCATAGCAGCCTTGAACAATCTTTTGTATTTCTGTGGTGTCAGTTGTAATATCTCCTGTTTCATTTCTTATTGAGTTTACTTGGATTTTTCTCTCTTCTTTTCTTGGTTAATCTTGCTAATGGTCTATCAATTTTAGTTATCTTTTCAAAGAACCAGCTTTTTGTTTCATTTATCTTTTGTGGTTTTTGTTTTGTTTTGTTTTGTTTCAATTTTATTTAGTTCTGCTCTGATCTTGGTTATTTCCTTTCTACTGCTGGGTTTAGGTTTGTTTTGTTCTTTGAGGTGTGACCTTGATTGTCTGTTTATGCCTTTTGTTTCTTTTCCATTTAGGTGTTTAGGGGTATGAACTTTCCTATTAGCACCACCTTTGCTGTGCCCCAGAGTTTTTGATAGGTTGTGTTACTATTGTTGTTCAATTTGAAATTTTTTAATTTCCATCTTGATTTTATGGTTGACCCAATGATCATTCAAGAGTAGGTTATTTAATTTCCAGGTATTTGCATGGTTTTGAAGGTTCCTTTTGGAGTTGGTTTCTAGTTTTATTCCACTGGTTTTTTTTAATTTATTGAGACTTGTTTTGTGGCCTATCATATGGTCTATCTTGGAGAAAGTTTCATGCACTGTTGAATAGAATGTATATTCTGTGGTTGTTGGATGGAAAGTTCTCTATATATCTGTTAAGTCCATTTGCTCCAGGATATAGTTCAAATCCATTTTTTCTTTGTTGACTTTCTGTTTTGATGACCTATCTGGTGCTGTCCGTAGAGTATTGAAGTCCCCCAGTATTATTGTGTTGCTGTCTATCTCATTTCTTAGGTCTATTATGACTTGTTTTATAAACTTGTGAGCTCCAGTGTTAGGTGCATATATGTTTAGGATTGTGATATTTTCCTGTTGGACAAGGCCTTTTATCATTATATAATGTCCCCCTTTGTCTCTTTTAACTGCTGGTGCTTTAAAGCTTGTTTTGTCTGACATAAGAATAGCGACTCCTGCTTTCTTTTGGTGTACATTTGCATGAAATGTCTTTTTCCACCCCTTTACCTTAAGTTTCTGCAAGTCCTTATGTGTTAGGTGAGTTTCTTGAAGGGAACAGATAGTTGGTTGATGAATTTTTATCCATTCTGCAGTTCTGCACCTTTTAAGTGGAGCACTTAGGCCATTTATATTCAATATTAGTACTGAGATGTGAAGTACAGTTCCATTCATCATGCTATTTGTTGCCGGTATACCTTGTTTTTTTGTTTTTCATTTTTGTTTTTTTAAATTGTTTTTTTTTTTTTTAGGTCCTGTGAGATTCATGCTTTAAAGAGGTTCTGTTTTGATGTGTTTCCAGGATTTGTTTCAAGATTTAGATCTCCTTTTAGCAGTTCTTGTAATGATGGCTTGGTAGTGACAAATTCTCTCAGCATTTGTTTGTCTGAAAAAGACTGTATCTTTCCTTCATATATGAAGCTTAGTTTTGCTGGATACAAAATTCTTGGCTGATAATTGTTTTGAGGAGGCTGAAGATAAGGCCCCAATCCCTTCTAGCTTATAGGGTTTCTGCTGAGAAATCTGCTGTTAATCTGATAGGTTTTCCTTTACAGGTTACCTGGTACTTCTTTCTCACAGCTCTTAAGATTCTTTCTTTTATCTTAACTTTAGATAACCTGATAACAATGTGCCTAGGTGATAATCATTTTGTGATGAATTTCCCAGGTGTTCTTCGTGCTTCTTGTATTTGGTTGTCTAGGTCTCTCACAAGGCCAGGGAAGTTTTCCTTGATGATACCCCCAAATATGTTTTCCATACTTTTAGATTTCTGTTCTTCCTCAGGAGCACCAATTATTCTTAGGTTTGGTCATTTAACATAATCCCAGACTTCTGGAGGCTTTGTTCATATTTTCTTATTCTTTTTGTCTTTATCTTTGTTGGATTGGGTTAATTCAAAGACCTTGTGTTTGAGCTCTAAAGTTCTTTATTCTACTTCTTCAATTCTATTGCTGAGACTTTCCAGAGCATTTTGCATTTCTATGTGTGTCCATTGTTTCCTGAAACTTTTTTTTTATTTATATCTATTTCCTTGAATATCTCTCCTTTTATTTCTTGTATCATTTTTTGGATTTCCTTACAGTAGGCTTCGCCTTTCTCTGGTGCTTTTCTGATTGGCTTAGTAACTAACCTCCTGAATTCTTTTTCAGGTAAATCAGGGATTTTTTGGTTTGTGTCCATTGCTAGTGAGCTAGTGTGATTTTTTGGCAAGTGTTAAAGAGCCTTTTTTTGTCATGTTACCAGGGTTGGTTTTCTGGTTCCTTCTCATTTGGGTAGGTCAGAGGGAAGGTCTAGGGCTGAAGGCTGTTACTCAGATTCTTTTGTCCCATGGTGTTCCCTCGATGTAGTACTCTCCCACTTTTCATATGGATGTGGCTTTCTGAGAGCCAAACCATAGAGATTGTTATCTCTCTTCTGGATCTAACCACCTAGTGAGTCTACCAGGCTCCAGGCTGATACTGGGGGGTTGTCTGCAGAGTCCTGTGATGTGAACCATCTGTGGGTCTCTCAGCCATGGATACCAGCACCTGTTCCAGTGGAGGTGGCAGAGGGGTGAATTAGACTCTGTAAGGATTCTTAGCTACGGTGGTTTAATGCACTATTTTTGTGCTGGTTGGCCTCCTGCCAGGAGATGGTGCTTTCCAGAGAGCATCAGCTGTAGTAGTATGGGGAGAGACAGATGGTGGGTGGGTGGGGGCCTTAGAAATCCCAAGAGTATATTCCCTTTGTCTTCAGCTACCTGGGTCAGTAGGGAAGGACCTTCGGGTGGGGGCAGGGCTAGGCATTTGAGCTCAGACTCTCCTTTGGTGGGTCTTGCCCTTGCCGCTGTGGGAAACGGGGTGAGGCTCCCAGGTCAATGGGGTTATGTTCCTACGAGGATTATGACTGTCTCTACTGTGTCACGCAGATTGTCAGGGAAGTGGGGGAAAGCCTGCAGTCACAGGCTTCACCTAGCTCCAATGCAATCAAAGGGCCGGTTTCACTCCCACCATGCCTCGAGCCGCAATAGCATCAAGTCTGTTTCCAGACAGTGGGTGCAAAGGGCTGAGAATTTGCCCCAGGTAACCTGCCTCCCAGCTGCAAAAGCAAATATGGCTTTCCTTCTTCCCCCACCTGTGGAGTCAGCACACTGGATTGATGCCCTCCCCCAAGTTCTGGCAAGGAGGCTTCTCGATCAGTTCAAATTGTTACGAAGTTCAGCTGGAGATTTCCTTCTTCCTGTGGCCTTTTCCCAGTACCTTTGGCCATCCTCCCAAAGCGCCCCTGTGAAGCAAGGCAAAAACAGCTTACTAGGAGACCCAGCGCGTTCCCAGGACTTTTCCCACTGCTTCCTCTATGATTGCATTTCACTCTGCTTTCTAAATTGAATCAGCTCCAGGTAAGGACAAAATCTTCTCCAATAATCGAGGCCTTCAGTTTCCCCACTGGAGGTATGTGTTTGGGGGCGGAAAATCTCCCTTTCCCACTTCCACAGTTTTGGCACTCAGAGTATTTGGGTTGTCCTCTAGGCCCTGCAGAAGCAATCTGCTTTCTTCAGGGGGTCTGTGGGTCCTCTTGGGTTTCCTGATTTGTTCCTGCAGTTGTTCTGGAGCAAGAATTCGCGATGCAATCCTCCACACGCTGCTGTCTGTCCAAGTCAAAGCTGCAATCTAGTCCTACCTCCCGTCCGCCATGATCCTCATTTGTCTTTTCACATTTCTTATTGTTGTGTTTTAATTACTTCTGTTATAGCTTTGATGATTTTAAAGCTTTTCTCTGGCAGTCACTTTCTAAGTCCCATTCTAGTAACTCACATTCTTGAGTCTAATCCTCCTCTCTGCTGACTGCATCACACAAATATTGTTACTTGCTTATTCTGTAACTTTCTATCATGAGCTTATCTTAAACAAGGCTGGCTGTTTTGTAAGAATTCTGTGTCACCTGGGTGTGTCTCTTCCCCACAGGGTTTTGCATTTATTATGCCAGGATTGCCAGGGGCATCTCTGTTCTGTGGCCCAATTTTCTGTGTATCTTTTAAAATGGGAGTTCCTGAAACATAAATTCAAATTCCAAGCCAGGCTCAGGCAAGGAGTTTGAATTTCTTAGGGAATTGTATGCTTTCTCCCATTGCTTGTTAAACAGAGACAAACTAGATTCACTAGAATCTCCTGTGCAGGTGGGAAGACTTCTTCAATTGGGTCTTAGTTCCAATATCCACCTCACCTGACACTAGGCCTCACGTCTACATGAGCTTTAAACCTTAGCCTCCATGTTTATCAGCTGTAAGCCTAGATCACAACTCTGGCTTTAAGTTTTCTCTTTTTTCCTAGCATGTTTTGATTCTCTTCCCAAAACTTTGTAGATGTTTGCAGTGCTTTGGGGTATAATAGCTCTCCCTCTTGCAGAACTTACGGTAAACTTTTTCTCATAACATCCTTCCACAACTGTCCTTCCTTACTAGTCTCCCTTTCCTCTCAATATTTCCTTTCATTTTTTTCTTATTTCCCTACACTTCATGACAATTTCTTTCTCTGGCAACATATTTTGACTCCACAGAGTCCTGTGTATGCACGACAACCTGAAAAGATACATTACTTCATTAGTTCTTCTAACCATTATTGAGACATCAGAGTATTTATATCCAGGTAATGCCTATTGGATTGATACAGGAAAATTTCATTTTAAACTCATAGACTTTGATCCTGTAGAAATAGTCCCTGGTGTGTCTACCTTCTTCTCTCTAGTATTTTAGATTTAATCATTCTTTCTGATAGCTATTGATGGGCTAGTCATATCTTCTCACTGCATTCCTGAGTCTGATAAACTGTGCTTTAATAACTTTAGTCAGCTATGCTATCTTGAGCAAGAATGCCTGAACTGCCTGATTCAAAGATTCAGGACTTCTTTGGCAAATACAGTCTTATATTGGACATAAGAACATCAGGCTACACAGTCTCCCTGCTGGTAGCCATTACCATACTCAACTTCTTTGCTGTGACTCTTCACTCACCACAGAACCTTCCTAGAGTCATTTAACTCCTCCTGTAGATCAGAGAAGCCCACATAGAAATGGCAACCAGCAGGCAGCAGTATCAGCAATGAGTAAATTAATAAAATTAGTACATTAGAATTTGGTATTATAAAAACCACAAAATAGATCTCATTGAGCCTTTACATTTTTATTATAGTGAAACTTACATAACACTTATCATTTTAACTCTTTTGCATGTACAATTCAGTAGCATTAAGTACATTCACATTATTGTGCAACTATCACCATTATCCATCTTCAGAACGTTTTCATCATCCCAAACTGAAACTCAGTGCTCATGAAGCAATAAATCCTACTTCCTCTTTTTCTCAGCCCCTGGTAACCAGCATCCTACTTTCTTTCTCTGTGAATGTGTCTACTCTAAGTACCTCATATAAGTGAAATCGTATGATATTTATCTGTATGTGTGCAGTATTTCATTTAACATAATATCCTGAGCTTTATCCATGTTGTAGCATGTATCAGAATTTCGCTGAGACTTTACATTTTAATGAATTAAATTTTAAACATTTTTTTGGAAAAGCTAATTTTTTATTAGCCGCAAAACTGTAGATGGTTTTATCTGCATAGATGCTGAGATCATCACTGACATCACTCACTCATCAGTCCTCTCATTGCCACTGTCTCCCACAGCTACTGCTCAGGCTCTGTCATATTTGAACTCTCCTTAGCCTTTTAACATAAGAAGACTTGGAAGCATATGATCTTTCACATGAAAAGGCAACTCTTATTCTGAAATATGTAAGCGGCTTGACTTTTTAGGTAAAAATTTGAAGCCAATGACCTTCACAAGAAAGGGAACTGACTTACTGTACGAGAAAATAATGTCTTTGGCGGCCTCATCTTGTCTTTAATCCACCTCCCCCTGACCACCCACCACCACCTTGGAAACTGAAATGTAGTCGGTCAAGTAGTGGTCATCTACATCAGGTGTTTCTTGTTAGTGATCTTTATCTGAGAAAGAACCAGTGCTTTTACGCTTTTTAACAACTTCCCATTGCCTGGCCAATACGGTCCAATCTTCTTAACCTGACTTTTAGGACCCTATCTAATAGACTCCCAAAATACTTTTCCAGATTTAGCCAACCAGGATTCTTCAACATTCTAGTCATATGTCCTGTATTTTCCTCATTTTTTCTTGTTTAATGCTTTTCCTTTTAATGACAGCACCTCCCCCAGAATCTCTATCAAAATGATACCATTAAGTAAAGATCATCTCAAATAACCACCTTAGCCAAGAAACCCTTTCCAACCCTCTCAGCTCTCTAGTATCATTTTCTTTGTTTAACCTCTCAGAACACTTTTATTTCTACCTCTTTTTTGAGGGTCTATCAGATTATCCATTGATTTATAGTTATCCACACACTTATCTTAGTGCCTTGAACTTATTAGGTTGCAAATTGCTTTATGGAACTGGGAGTGTCTTGTTCTCTCATAACACCTAGCCTTGTGACTTACAGAAAGTAGATTTTTTTATAAATATATTTGTTCTGTCATTTGATTGTTTACTTGGAGCGAATTCATAGTATTGCAGCCTTAAACCAGTAGTGGGACTGGCTCTTTAAGAAGTGAGTCCTGGCTGGGCATAGTGGCTCACACTTGTAATCAGCACTTTGGGAGGCCGAGGCAGGTCATCATCTGAGGTCAGGAGTTCAAGACCAGCCTGACCAACATGGTGAAACCCTGTCTCTACTAAATATAAAAATTAGCCAGGCATGATGGTGCATGCCTGTAGTCCCAGCTACTTGGGAGGCTGAGGCAAGAGAATTGCTTGAACCCGGGAGGTAGAGATTGCAGTGGGCAGAGATTGTGTCATTGCACTCCAGCCTAGGCAACAAGAGCGAAACTCTGTCTCAGAAAAAAAAAAAGAGAGAGAGAGAAAGAGGTGAGTTCTCTGGGGTCCTAGTGGAAGAAAGAAGATAGCACTGAAGATAGGACCATGAAGTGTAGGAAACAGATCTGAATAGAGGGCTTGCGGTCACTGCTGATTATTTACCCAGAGTACGTGGAACCTGAGTGACATTTTATTTCATCTCATCATTGGTTTTTGTTGGTTGGAATGCTGGTAGGAAATATGCAAACTTGAACTCAAATGAAAAAAGTAAATTGATTTGGATATGAAAAGCATCTAGGTTTTTAAAGATCCATCTTCCTGTTTTAACAAGGGATGGGCAAAATCCGATGACCCAGATAATGTCTATAACCCTAGAACATCCACAGTGCTTCACAGTGTTAACAATTAAGCTACTGTAGATGGAGTGGCTTGTCCAAGAAATATTATAAATTTAGAAAAATAGGCACAATCCTAAAGTACTGCTTTTTGGTAGAGTAATTCTAGACCAGTCCTCTGCAAAATAATGATATTGGTCTAGGTTGTTTGCCTAATGAATTTCTAACCTACTTTATACTAATAAAAAACGATATTTAAATCATGCTTAATGTTTCAAAGGGCAAAAGTGGCTTAAGGGCTTTTGTTCTCAAGTGAAAACTGCTATGCTCAGTTTTTTAGAAAAACAAATGTTAAATTGATTCTAGATCGAATGACTTCGAGAGGAGTGAAAAAAAATCAGAAATGGAGAAAATCATTGAAATGTGAATAATGAAGCAGATTGCAAATGGAAAGTTTTTCCAGTTATTCATTTTAGGAGACAGTGGTTTGCAGAGTCACTGGCTATTGTTTTAGTATCATTAAAAGATGGAGAAAGTCCTGGAGGATTGGGAAAGAAAAAAAACATGTATAACTCACTTGTTTTTTAAAGGAACAAAGGGAGACCTTAACAATTAAAGATTAGTTTACTTAGCTCCAACCCTGAGGTGAAGCTTGTTGATCAAATCCTCAAAAAAAAAAATCTATTTATGGTATAGACATCTAGAGGCACACAGGGTCCTGGAGAGGAACAGTGTGGCTTTATGAAACTCAGTATGTGTCAGACAATTTTAATTTCCTTCCATGACAGGGTGACGGGACTTGTAGCTTAGAGGCAAACAGTAGAGGCCATTAATCTGTCTTTTACTCAAGTTTTCAATTCTGTCATGCATGTGATGCCCAGCAGCCAGCCAGGAAAATAAGTCAAGCACCATGTTTCTCAAGCTGCAGGCCCTGGAGAGTTCATGAGAATCTCTAAATAAAAGAATGCATTCTTGTACAGAAGATTATCTTTTTAAAAATATTCTACCATTAAAAAAAGAACTAGCTTCTATTTTGCAATTTTAAAAATGTTTAATTGAAAGATCTTCATATAGAATGACTTCAGTTTCTTAAGTCAGTGATTTTCACAATGGTTTTGGTCCCCAGATGTATTTTGGAGGCTGTATTCCTGGGTCCCAGCAGGAACCAGATGGCATAATTAAACAGGGAACTGAGAGAACTTACTGAAGGGACTGTTTACAAATGGATGGGCAGGATTTAGGGAGCAACAGGGGATGATGATGCAGCTGGAAACAACTGTTACCAGCCATGATCTGACAGGGCTGAAGCGGGGCAATTACCAGAACCCAGGGAGGGCAGCAGCGTGGCAATGGCCACCCACAGGAGCTGTGGCTTTTGGTAGAGGACATAGGTGTCCTGCCACAACCTGGCCTGAGGAAGGTGCACAAACCCATGAAAATATATGCAGATTTAGGGACATATGTATGAATGTGCGTTTTCCTGTAGATCGGGTCTGCAGATTTTATCAAGGATCTCCAAAATGAATCCTAAATGTTAAGAACTGTGTTTGTAAAAGAAAGAAAGAAAATTCAAACTGTTGTATTCCTGAAGTTGATAGTTTATATCTCTTATGAAGTCTCTACAGGATGCAATACACTAGATAACGTTCTATAGCTGATAAAAATAAGTCAAAAAAGTTATTTTGTGTATTTTGGACCACAGATTGAGTTTTTCTAAGCAATGATTAAACTTGACTGTTTACTGTGCTGATGTTTGGTAATGAAACATGGAACAGAAAAGCAAATTATATTGACTAATATATCCATGTTGATCTGAAGACTTGTTCAGGTGGTAACATTTGCATAAAATTACCCTGAGAAGCAGTCAGCCACTTTTTTTTATTTATTTTTGTAATTTTGTTCATTTTTGTTTCAGCTTTCATTGGGGTGTTTTAGTTTTTTGTTTTTTGTATATATATCATTTTCACATATCGTACATATACACATGCACACACACATATTTGTGCATGTGTATATGTATGAATATATATACACACATATATATTTGGTGTGTATATGTATGAATATATATATACACACACCAAATATATATGTGTATATATATTCATACATATATGTATGTGTATATATAGGTATGAATGTATATATATACACATATATATTTGGTATGTATATGTATGAATATGTATGAATATACATATACATACCAAATATATATGTATGTATATATATACATTCATACCTATATATGCACACACATATATATACACATATATATTTGGTGTGTATATATATATTCATATACACATAAATATGTGTACATGTGTATATGTATGAATATATATACACATAGTAAGATTGAATGAGTTATATATTAATATATAATGTAAAATGTATAATTATATGTCATAATTATATGTAATTTTCATATATCACATATGTTATGTAAATTGTAAACTGTTTTATACGTATGTAAAATCCTTTCAGTCTTACTATGTGCCATACACGGCAAGTTGCTGGGATGTAAAATGAATGAGACATGTTGCTAGCATCGAGGAGTGAGTCAGGTAAAAGAACTTGACTGTAACTATCCAATATAAACAAGGCCTAAAACGTTTTAGAAGTTTGGCTGAAGAGCACCTGCTAGAGTCACAGACTGTCCATTCTCCTGAATTGGTAACTCTTAACTTAGGCTGCATGTCACTAGGGGACATTTTAAAAATAGAGCTTCCCGGCCGGGCACGGTGGGTCACACCTGTAATCCCAGCACTTTGGGAGGCTGAGGAAAGCGGATCTCAAGGTCAGGAGATTGAAACCATCCTGGCTAACATGGCGAAACCTTGTTGCTAATAAAAAAACACACACAAAAAAATTAGCTGGGCGCAGTGGCACATGCCCGTAGTCACAGCTACTCAGGAGGCTGAGGCAGGAGAACGCTTGAACCTGGGAGGCGGAGGTTGCAGTAATCTGAGATCACACCGCTGCACTCCAGCCTGGGCAACAGAGCAAGACTTCATCTCAAAAAAAATAATAGAGCTTCCCAGTCTCACTCCCAGAGATCCTTGTTGAGTTGATCTGAGGTGACGCTCTGAACGGTGTTTTCAAAAGGCTTCCCTGGTGATCCAGTATCCACCCGTGTTGAGAACCTCAGGGCGGTGTCCCGGAGTGAACACACTGACCCCGACCGAAGCTTATCCCCCAACTCCACACCCAGGCGGTCTAAGATCCACACTCACATCTACACACTGTGGCCTCTTAGAATCAGGACCAACTAGTTGTTTTTCTCCTGATCATTAGTTGAATTTTTATTTTAGAGATGCTGTAAATTTGTTCTGTTCATGAAGCAACTGCTAGCTGGCCCCAAGCCAATTCAGGGTCCACGTTCTGCTGATGCACAGAGTCTATGGGATCACAGGAGCACTAGCTTCAGGCTTGTACCAGTTGATGCTCCTTCCCTTTGCTTTTCCTTTTCTTGCCCACTTAGGTCTCACTTATATTATCTTGATGTGCTATTATTCAACCTTGTAAGCTGTCTCAGATTCTATAGGGGAAGAAGGAGGAATATATATTTATAATGAATGAACAAAGAAAAAAATGCAAAAAAATGCACACAAACATACATAGAAGTGACCTGAAGAGGGTTTTTGCAGGCCGATCTGCTTCTTGAAGGGTGTTTAAAGAGGGCGAGAGTGAATGAGCAGAGAAGCATGTTACAGGGGAGGTAAAAAGCCGGTGCCCAGACCTGGAGCATGCATAGGTAAGCAGTCAGAAGATACCTGCAGAGGACAAAACTCTATGACATGCTAAGAGTATAAAGGAAATGTGAGCCTCCCAAATGAAGACACCCAGGAACATGAAAAAGGATAAACGTTCTCAACACAGCATCTGCATAAGAACAAATTCCTGTCTTCCTAGTGCAAATCTAGTTCTCAAGGAAAGAAGGAAACGGTGATGACTCAAGGAGAAATTGAACCTCCCCAGAGAAGGTGAATCTGGGGCTTGGTTTTGACAGAGGGGAAAGCTGTGTGCATATGAGAAAACAAGAGGTCCTAGACAGTGCCACAGATGTACGCTGATGGTACAGAGGACTTTCCTCCCCACAGAATGAGATGTAGTGGGAGGAACAGCCAGGGAGAGCTGTGCTGACCAGGCCTGAATAAGGAAAGCATGCGTCTTGCAAAGACTGTGAGATTATAGTGAGAGTTTACAAGGGAAATGCTATGAAAAGGATTCATTCTTCACTTGACAAGTATCTATTGTGTACCTAGTATGTGTCTGGTACTGTTCTAGGTGCTTGGGACAACAGAAGCAAATAAAATAGATGCAGTCTTTGTTCTCCAGAACCTTATCGTCTAGACAGTAGGCATTAATTAAATAGTGACCCCAATCATGACATAGTTGCAAACTGTGTACTTTGAAGAAGCAGTAGAGGGGGCTGTGGAGAGGGCCTGTGGGTGAGCACAAAAGGAATCTGGTTTGAGGATTGGAAAGGCTTTCCAAAGGGAGGGAGCTCTGAGTTGAGATTTAAACCATGAGCGTGAGTTAAGTGAGGGCCCTTCAGGGCAAACAGATGGCAAAAGGCTCTAAAATGGGAAGGGGCATTGGCTCTAAGAGTCCCCACTATCCCATATAACACCATTGCATAAATCAGGAAAAGGCCCCTCTCAGTGGATGCGGGCCAGGGTAGACTGAGATTCACCCTGTCCAGGTCACAGAGCTAGCTGGACAGGGTGGATCTCAGTCTGACTTATCCCCGCAGCTAAGCAGTCCCATTGGATGGATCTGTAGGCAGTCCTTACCATGGGATTGTGCTTTTGTGAATTTGTGCCCTGGGTAAAACTGAAGAACCAAGGCTGATGTGCCTGGAGGGCAGAAACAAGGGGAAGAAGTGGGCAAGGTGAGCTGGGCTACCAAGCTGGGCCCAGTTGGGAATGCCTAAGCTGTACAGAGGGCTTTGGTCTTCAGTCTAAGACCAATGTGAAGGCTTTGAAGCAGGAAAATAACCCAATCAAAGTTCAAGAATGGAGGCAGGGTTATCAGGGGCGAGGCGTCCTCAGTGATCTGGAGGAGAGATCATGGTAACCTGGACTAGGATGGGTGTCAAAAAGATGGAAGGAAGGGAACAGACTGGGGGAATATTTAGGAGGATCGATTAATAAGACTTAGTGATCGACTGGCTGTGGGAATTAAGGAGAAAGAATCATCACGGGTTTCCCAGGTTCTTGGCTTGTGCAATTGATGTCGTTTACTGAGATAGGAAATACTAGTGAGAAAGACACAGACACAAATACATGCATGTGTGCATCTGTGTACACACACGTACTCATTCCTAGCAGGAGTTGAGAAGATTAACTGTAGTTAACTGTAGTTATTTCATTCCTCTCCCACCCACAGCCTCTCCTTCTCCCTGTAAAAAAAAAGAAAAAAAAAGATTGTCCAGGAGCAGGCAGATAAAAATTCAAACTGAAGGCTTATAGAACCACTCTAAGGTGGTTTCCACTACTTCATCTAAAAAACTATGAAACAAAGTAAAAACCCCGCCAGAAAATGCTGCAATGCTATTCTAGCTTGCTTTTAGCTCTGATCTCTGTATTTGATGGTCAATTATTGGGATACCCTAAAAACAACACTTAAAGTGTCTTTGGTCCCAAAAAGAAGTTCACAGCCCAATGTACCTCTTGAGGAATTGTTTGTTGGTGACAATAAGCACCTGTTGTTTATTGTCATTGCTTAAAAGAGAAAACCATTCCCTACAAAGAAGCAGGACAATTCAGACTTAACCAGCCTAGGACCTGTTTTCTACCATCATGGAATCCTCCCCCAAGCCTCCATTCTGTCACATGTGACAATGTCTCTGGGAGCCAAATAATCTGTACTGTGTTGGAATTAAACTTTATTTGAGCCACAACCATATAAATATATGTACACAACATTACATAGTATACAAGTGTGCAAGTCATCCTCCACCCAGCCCCTACCCCGTCATTTCAACTCCCAAGTATGTCAGATTGAGAAGAACCCAAGATGCAATCAGTTCACAGAGAGCCTGTGGAGACTAGAGGAGCACCATGCCTCCCAGAGGATCAAACAGGTAGGGCAATAGGCCAGTCTGGACAAGACCTGCCTCAAGGTCACACAAACGGATTCCTTTAACATCTTGAACTCAAGTCTTAATACAGTTGCTACGAATTTCTCAGCCTAATTGGTTAATATTGAAATGGAATAAAAAAATACAGCCTCCTCAAAACACATTTTTTAAAAGAAAAAAAAATTGCTAGAAGGCAATTTAGTCACTTGTGATTCTGAAGAAAAAAGAAGGCCTTCTTTGCATTACTGAAGGTTTTCAGTTGAAAGGAAAATGTACTCCAGAGTTGTTAAATTCAGAAATAAAATCACAAACAGGCATATGTAAATCTCAAATCCTATTCTGTGATGCACTGAAATTGCGCAGGGGTAAAAAAGAAGTGTGGCCATATTTTCCTAATGGTAACTTTTCCACATAGACCTATATTACATTGACACTTTTTTCTGTAAATATTTTGAATGTGGATGATCGGTTTCTGTCACTCATCCAATACCTAGAAGTGCCTGACAATGTTCTAACATGAATTTCTGGATTTGTTTCAGAAACAGAGTGACTGTTAACTTTATCTGCAAATGACTGATCTATTTTGATATGAACTTAATTAATGCTGCATATGAAAGTCCAAATGGCATAATCCAGGAGTTTTTAAATTTTAATTATTAAACTGATTTAGTTAACTTTTCTAAAATGAAATTTGAATTTAATTTAATATGAGTATTAAATTCTTCTACAATAAATTCCCTTTTTAAGAGAGAAGAATTTCATAAAGTCTCTCCATTATGAATTTATCATGTGGATGAGAATTATATAAAAATGCCACAAATAATATATTACTTTCACATTACAACCTGAGCTACAAACTTGCAGGGGAGGTTTGAGTTGCCCAGTTAGGACGTCTAGTCACAAAGTCCAAGCTGCCGTCTGATGAAGTTGGAGATTAGGAGCTGAGGCCGTTGCTGGTATTCTACCAGGACATCATGAGGCAAGTTGATCTGATCATAGTCAAGTCTGTCAAGAAGTGTCACACAGACCACGGCAGCTAGAAGGGAAATTAGCACAAATGATGAGAGGAATAGGGTCATCTTTTCTATAGAAGCATTAGCCAAGCATGCCAACATCTATAGCACATGCACTTTGTGTTTTTTGTTAGTTAGTTTGTTTTTTGGTAATGTAGGCACAACCTACTGAACTTCCTGGTTTCATATTTCTGTGGAATCCCACCAAACACTTCATTTAAATAAGTTAACTGAAATTGTTACAAACACTCCTCCTTCCTCTTTTACTCCACAATTGACTAGATGAAGGCTCAGGAAAGCATCATGTTCAAGATGAGAACAAGGAGAAAGCTTTGCAATCTGAGACATGCCGTCTCCAGCTTTCTATACTATTTCCAATTCTTAGAGGAGGATCTTCTTGCTGGAGGATATAACTGGAGAATTAGCCATTATTTCCAAGGTGACATTTTACTTCTTGGTGGAATGTTTGAGTTTGCCTGCTGCATTGCAGCCCTTGCTGAAGAGAAAAGTAAATACAGAAGAGATATAGAACACTGACCTCAGGAATTACCAATAAAGGTGAATACTGGCCCTCATGAAATTTGAGAGGAAAAAACATAATTTGAAATGCTTAAATGTAAGAAGCAGCACCATGAAAGAGCAAATGTATTAGCATTTAATTTCTAAGGAATGAGAATGAAATCTTATGATAGATAAGAAACTAGAGGAAAAAGAACAAAAGTCTTTTTTAAAAAATGAAACTGTCATTTTTGAAAAGTTGTCATAAGGGCAATGTCTTTGGTTTCATCAGTGAGAAAAATTGACTGCCATATGAATTCTTTATTGTCAGTTTCACATCAAATCTTTGACTTCAAGGAATGCGGTTACCCACATTGAAATCAGCGTTAGCCACTTTGAATTGCTAACAGTGTAATAATCTCCACCTGAATCTGCATAATTCTAAAAAGGATTTCAGTGCATATGTGATTAGATGTGTCTACAATTAACAAACTTTGAAGGCATGGAGAGCGTTGGGCATGAGGGTAATGTTTATTTCTTTGACCTCTCTGCTGCTTTAGACTTCTTTGTAAGATCTAGATTTAGGAAGAAGTAGTATACTGTAATTATAATTGTACATGCTATCTTTATTTTTAAATGACAAATAGTAATTGCATATAATTATGAGGTACAATGTGATGTTTTGATACATGTATACATTATAAAGTGATTAAGCTAATTCACACATCTATCATCTCATATACTTTCATTTTTGTGGTAAAAACAATTAAAATCTCTTTTAGAGATTTTTCAGTATAATTACTAACTGTAATCACTATGCTATGCAGTAGATCTCTCAAACTTAATCCTTCTTATAACGGAAATTTTGCACCCTTTGACCAGTTTCTCTTTATTCCCCATCCTGCTCCTGTATCCTCTGGTAACCACCATTCTACTCTGCTTCTATGAGTTTGATTTTTCTAGATTCCACATATAAGTAAAATCACACAGTATTTGTCGATCTGTGCCTGGCTTATTTCACTTAATAGCCTCCGAATTCATCCATCTTGTTGCAAATGAGAGAATTTCCTTCTTTTTCAAGACGAAATAGTATTCCATTGTGTATACATACCACATTTAAAAAATCTGTTCATCTGTTGATGGACACTTGGGTTGATTCCATATCTTGGCTATTGAGAATAATAATAAACATGGGAGTGCAGATGTCTATTTACAGCACACTGATACCAATTCCTTCAAATATGTACTCAGAGGTGGGATTGATAGGTCATATGGTAATTCTATGTTTAGTTTTTTGAAGAACCACCATACTGTTTTCATAATTTATGTACTAATGTACATTCCCATCAACAGCATTCAGGGATTCTCTTTCCTTCACATCCTGCCAGCACTTTTTATCTTTTGTCTTTTTTTATTATGGCCATTCTAGCTGGTAGGAAGTGATATTTTACCATGGTTTTAATTTGCATTTTCCTGATGACTAGTGAGGTTGAGCATTTTTTAAATATATGTGTTGGCCTTTTGTATGTCTTCTTTTAGCAACTACTGAGATCCTTTGCCCATTTCTTAATTTGTTTTCTTGCTATTGAGTTGAGTTCCTTGTATATTCTGTATATCATCTTTTATCGGATGTATCAGTTTAGAAATATTTTCTCTATGTATTTCTCCACATTTCTCCAATCCATGTATCTTTTTTGTTTGACTTAGTTATTGCTACATGCCAAGAATTTATGATATCACTTAATCCTTTACAGCTGTGCCTTGAACTAGGTATTATTTTTGTCCCCTTTTGATGGATGATTAAATGAGGGCTTAGAAAGGTCAACCAAATGGCCGAGTATTACACAGATAGTCATAGCCAATGAACTCCTAGCTTCCTAAACTAATAAGAGTTCTCCACCTTCCACCATTCCTCCCCTGAGTTAGCACATGGTGAACTACTAGGCCAACCTGCCCTGACCCATCGATCAGACTGACCCTCTTGTTCAGTGACGTGAAATGAAATGAAAATATTCAACTGGAGCTGAGTCAAATATTTCATCACCTAGGACCCTATTTATTCAAAATTCAGTCAGTTGTAAAGCAACTTGGCTATACAGGTAAACAAGCAAATGGAAGAGCTAGAAACTTCCCACAGCTTTTCAAGTTAATGATCAGCAAGTCTGTGAAGCCTGACATGAGCTGGCAGTAGCACAGAAAAGTTGAAAGTCCTTCTTTAATCCTTCACTTTGGCAAAAGGATAAAAGAAACCCAGTGCTCTATACTTTTTACAGAATGGGAACCGACTTTACTAAATGTGTTTTCTGGATTTCAAGGGGAATGCCAAAGATAGAAAAGAATAGGTCATAGCAGTCTCAGTGGTGTCTTCTTGACCCTGGAGAATCCACTAACAAGCAGCATATAATAATCTTGTCACCTAAAATTGCTATTTCCATGAGCAATTAAAAGGGACTAATTACCCAAAACAATTTGCTGAAATTAAGCCTGACAGCTTTGCTAGCATAATCCTCAGATTAGGCAGGGAGGGTGGCTGCTGGGGAGGAAGAGATACTTAGTGACCTAGCTGTTACCAAGGAGATTGTCAGTGGACTGACCTGGGGTTAGGATGTTCTGGGAGCACACAGACCTGAACATGGAGCCTCATGCACCCTGAGCTGAACTAGAACTGCCCAGTGATTCTCAGCCCTTTGAGGTCATTTATGGCCCCTTTCAAAATCTGATGAAAGTCTTAATTAGAACCTCTTTTCACACATAAAAATACACTTATGCCTACACACACAAAATATTTGTGTATAATTTCAGGGGTCCCAGAGCCCCTGAAAATTCACTCATGAACCCTTAAAATTCCATGTACCCCTACGGGCCACCACTTCAACCCCGCCTCTCTGATTCAGAATGAACTTCCAACAAGTTTTTCCCATGAACGATGGGCAAAGATGGCAGGGCTGGGCGCATGTGCACAGCAGAAGCCAAACAGGGCTGGACTTTGGGAAATGGAAAAGCAGCAAAGATTAGCTTTGGAGTTCCCAGCCTGGCCTTTCTTCCACTTCTTCCTGGTTATGTTCGTACTCTCCGCCATTGCCCCTCAAGGCTTTGAGTTTATTAAGCAAACACCACCTTTGCTCCCTTTATGCCTGGCACGTAAAGGACAGGAAATGTTTTTTGATCAACAACCCAGAGCTTTTGCACTTTCTGTATCTCTGCTGAAACATTAATCTCAGGCTGTTGGCTGCTTATTAAAAACAAGGTGGGGAAAATTTGTATTCAAAGGGGCTGGTCAACGGTAAGAGACGTAGAAACAATTTGTTCTTCTAGATTGGTGTTTCTCAAAATGTGTTCTACTGGCCTCTTGCATCAGAATCAGAGATATTTAGGCTTTATTCCAGATAAACCAAATCAGCATTGGGGATGGGGATTGGGAAAGGGCAGTGAATCTACATGAAAAAAAATCTTCCCAGTTAAATTATTTGTATATTAATGTTTGAAAATGACGGCTTTGACGACTTTAAACTCTGTCTCTGAGTCATCATTACCACAGATCTACATATCTGGACCCCAGTTGTTTGGGCGCCCAAACAGTGCTGAATTAGGACCAATTCATTATACCTATGAAGAATTGTCCCATATCTTTCATAAAGCTGCTATTACAGATACTGCCCATTATAATATAGCTGACAATTTCACTTAAGTTTAACATTTGTAACAAGATTTTGTAACAAACCTCAAATGTTTTTGTTGACTAGCTAATGGTGGCTGTATAATGCACAATGTCTTCATCTACAGCTTGGCCTCCAGGAAAATTGGAGCTCAATCTAAGTGTTTAAGTATTGTACTCCTGGGTGGCTTCTTCAATACTGAGACCTTCTGGCCAGGCACAGTGGCTCATGCCTATGATTCCAGAACTTTGGGAGACTGAGGCATGAGAATTGCTTGAGCCTTGGGAGTTTAACACCAGCCTGAGCAACAAAGTAATACCTCAACTTTGGAAAACACACACACACACACACACACACACACAAATTTAGTGGTTGTATGAACCTGTGGTCCCAGCTACTCTGGGGGCTGAGGCGGGGAGATGGCTTGAGCCCAAGAGGTGGAGGCTGCAGTAAGCTATGGTCATACCACTGTGCTCCAACCTGCGTTACAGAGAAAGACCTTGCCAAAAAAAAAAAGCCTTCCTATCTGCTTTGTTAAATAAATACCTCCTATTTTTTTTATTTGTTTAAATTATGTTATTATGTATTCTTTTTTCATTGAAAGCTGCTGCAAATGCTTTTTCAAATAGAGGCAAGTACAGGTCATCTTTCAATGGATAAATGTATTACTTTTTTGCACCTCATGGAATAGTGGAGAGAGTGGTGGTGAAGAGACAGGAGATCTCTATTCTGGTTCATCTCTGTTTTAGTCTATCTGTGTTTCCTCAAGCAGGTCAATTACACTCTTGAGACATCATTTCATCCTCTGAGCAAAGAGTAGATTAGATCTCAGAGGCTTCTCACAAGTCCACATCCTCGGCTTACATGCCTCACATGATTTGGTTACTTCAAAGACCTGCTATCATCTCCAGGAGGTCCAGATGTAACCTTGAGGACTTGGACTGCTGCCCGTGTGGGACCCTTAACCAGAGATGCTGCGTGATAGGCAAAGGATGGAGCCTTGTGTACTTACTGGAGGTGGGAGTGGGAGGCTCACCAGGGGTATCCAGATAGCCTCATTGCAGTCATAGCAGGGGAGAGGAGGGCCATAGATAATGACAGCCACAGAAAGGGTAGAATCAATTGCCCTAAATGATCTCTAATGTATGAGTTGTTGGCAGTGGGGAGGGAAGAGTGGAATAGAGGCTAAGATGGGGGAATTAAAATGAGTCAAACAACACTATAGACCTTGGTTAAAATAAAACAAAGCCAAAAAACATTTTTTCAAATCTTGTCCCTGGAAAAGTATTAAGTGAATTATGTATCATTTATACCTGATTTTCCACCTACAGTGACTGATTTTCTTGGCAAAATAAGGGCTCTGCATACTACTAAAGTATCTGTTGAATATTTTGTTTGATCCCATCACTAAGTCAATTGGTACGTGCTCAGCCTTTAGGGTTTGCTTGTGGCAGTGACACAACTATCTGTTCACAACACTTAAAATGGAAAAATCTGCATTGACTTTTTGTGGTGCACATTTTGGTTCTTCTGTCCAGAGACTATGAACGTGTCGTTTCCACGTGGAGGCTGCTGGCAAGAAGTGGCAGGCAGGGTGCAAAGGGGCCTGAGTCAGCAGAGCTGGGTTCAAAGTCCAGCTCACCTGTGTCCCAGCTCTGAGAAGGTGGGAAAGTTATAACCTCTCTGAGCTACAGTCTGTTTTACTCTTGTAAAGGTGAAGAGCACTGCAATTGGTCGCCTTGCACCTTGGTGTAAGGATTTTTCAAAATCTGGATTTATCTTCATTTTAGGGTTAAGAAATACTCTAGCTCCAAACTGATTATAATCTTTAATCCTTGTAGTGAATTTTTACCTTTATGAACAATCCTCACGTAGTTCTCAGAGTCCAATAGCCTTCATTGTTGAGAACAGCAGAAGAATATTAACATGGAATTAAAGTCAAGATTCGAGAGCTCCCTCTCATTGAACTGTACCAAGGTAATATTATGAAGACTAAATATTTCCCTAAGTTACCAGTGACTGTCCAAGGAAATAACTCTGAATTCTTTAAAGAAAAGCCACTGTGAGTGCTGTGAACAACTAGACATAGAAGAGGATTTAAGCAGAACCTAATCTTAGACACATATTAGGCTCTGTATATTGTAATGCAAGCCTGTGTCAAAAGGCAGCACTGTCTTTAAAACATGAATACAAGTTAACCATACTTATCACAAGTTCACCGTGCAAGAGGATTATCATCTTTAATCAGAATGTTTGGGGCTTAATTAAAGTAGATTTTGCTTTAAGAGAGACACGGATATGTGCATATTATAAAATGATAGGGGAATGCATTAATTGAGCTTTGCACATGGCTTCTGTTGTACAGGTTTACATTATGCTGAAAATTTAGCTTTGGAATAATTGGGTGAATTCCACTATTTCCCTCCACCTGAATCTTTGTTAAAACAGCATTGGATTCCCAACACTCTTTTCTAAGGTAATATGATCAGAGTAGCAACAGTGACTTACGGGTGTCAGTGGCCTCATTATAGGTAGTTTGACCACCTATCAAATGTTGGGAGACCCAGCGGTTGCAAATCTAGCAAAATAAATATTTGTATAGACCTTAGAGCAAAGGGAGGCTTGAGTTTAAGGCTTTACTTCCTCCTATGTGGACAGTTAAGAGATACTCCTAAGTCTTTTAGACAATTCTAAGCCACTTATATGGCTGGGGAATGAAGGTTAAAGTTTGCAATGGCCATTTCCTATGGTCAAAAAGAGTCTAGTGGCCATTTTTTTTTCCATTCATTCACTTGTTCAGTAAATACTTATTGAAAGCTCATATGGCAGGCATTATTCTAAGTTGTGGGGATACAGCAATGACAAACAAGGTCCCTGTTCTTATGGCACTTATATTCTAATGGAGCGAAATAATCAATATATGCCTTTATACATTAATACGCATGAAATAATATATGTTAATATATAAAGAGACTGGTGGTAAATGTGAAGCAGAAACATGAAATAAAATGACATCATTGTGACTGAGTGAGTTTAGGTAGTCATGAAAGACTTCTTTGAGGAGGTGAGATTTAGGGTGAGACTTATGATATTAACTGCAAAGATAATAAATGGTAATCCACGTGGGCCCATGGCCTCCTCATGCTCAGTAGATATAGAAAGATCTGTTTCTGAAATGGTCCAAACTCAGTGACTAATTCATCTAAGTTAGCACAGTGGTTCTCTAGAAGACCTTTGTTTATGTGAAAATTTGTTATTTATATGCTGAAGCCATCATATAAGCCATCACCTTAGTATGAATTCATATTGGTTATCCAGTCATCTGGTAGTACTAAAGGAACAGAAGAGGTCCCAGAAGGCTGTCTGGAGAGAGAGAGGATGGGGTGGGCCATAACTAACAGTGGCAGGGAGGGGCTGGGGAGACATGCCTATGGGCCGTGGGCTCTTGGTGCCAGGTGAAATCCTTTTTTCCATATTGCTTGCCATGGGATATCCTGTCTAACTTCCTGTTTCAGCACCTGCCTGTGAATGCATTCTCAGCCCTTCCCCGAGCAAGCTTTTCTGGCTCACGCAAAGTGCGTTATAAATGGGTTAAAATTAAAAGGTGCCAGGTGCCAGCTTCCAAGCTTCAGTGCTATGAGAGCAGAATGTTATGAAGTGGTAATGAAAGAAGAGAACATGACAGCATCCTATGCATGGGGTTTTTGTCTCTATACTTGCTGGCTGATCTTCCAGGGGGCAGCATACCAGGAATCCACCTTTTAAAACAGTAGTATCTGAGGGAGATAAAGAGTCCCTGACACCATGAAGGCATCTGGATAGAAATACTCCCAAGAACTATAGAATTACAGAGCTGCAGATGCAACCTTTAGTGTGAATGTTGGCAGCCTTGAAGGGCTCTACTCCATGAAAGGCTGCAGCAGTGGCCTGGGAGAGAGCTATTTGCAGGCTAAAATCAGCTACCAACAGGTTCAGCAGCAGCATAAAAAAGAAAATGCGGTGGGGGGGCAGGAACTACAGAAATGTAGAGAAGAAAGCATCCAGGAGGGGAACCTGCAGGTAGCAGAGAGAGCAAGGTCACAGAGATTTGCAGCAAGGACAGAAAGGCTCTTAGAATAACTTCACTTAGGTTTCTGCATCATCCTAAAGAGAGAACGAAAGACTCACAGAGTCCAGGGTCCACAAGCCTAGACCTCTTCTTGGCTGCCAATTGGTGCCTCTTAAGAAAGAACTGATGGTCAACACTCAGTTTTCATGAAGGCAACATGTTGATAACTCGGCATTTTATATTTGACTATTAATAAATTGGTTAACAAATTATATTATACTTACATATTATGTGGAGACATGACTCAGGTGATCATTTGTTTATATAATAAAGAAATGTGAAGAGGCATTTCCTGGAGCAGAAACATCTGAATCCAGGTGTCCCTGCAGGCTGTGTGGGTGCTGCTTTTCCACTGTCACTAACTTGTAGAGAGAAAAGCAGATGCTATTATTCTCTAAAAGGGGGTATTAGCAATGTCCTTCAAAAGAGGACAAAGATGGGCTGGGCGCGGTGGCTGACGCCTGTAATCCCAGCCCTTTGGAGGCCGAGGCAGGTGGATCACTTGACATCAGTAGGTCAACACCAGCCTGGCCAACATGGTGGAACTCCTTCCCTACCAAAAATACAAAAATTAGCTGGGTGTGGTGGCACATACTTGTAATTCCAGCTATTCGGGAGGCTAAGGCAGTAGAATCGCTTGAACCTAGGATGCAAAGATTGCAGTGAGCCAAGATCCCACCACTATACTCTATCCTGGGCAACTGAGGGAGACTCTATCTCAAGAAAAAAAAAAAAAAGTACAAAGATGCATTGTCTGTTCTTCCTACATTTTATCAAGAATTTACATGAACGTATATTCTTACAGATGCAAGTAGTTAAGGGTAGTGGTTCGACAATTAATCTCCTTTGAACTATAACTTTTTTCTAAAACACATCCTTAGAAATATGACCACATATATTCTGTTTGTAATGTGTAGATTAAAATTGATTGACCATAAGGACAAGCATTGCAAGTCAAATTCCACTTATGATAAAAATGAAGCTTTACTGTGCTGTAATTCTTTACATCTTTGAAGCCTTTCTCTCTGCATGTCAGGATGCCACCCTTCCCCGGTGTACTGCCAGTTTCATGGGCCACTCCTCCTTGGTCTCTCCCATCTCCCTTAACTTTTAACATTTAAGCAAGGACCTCTTGCCATCTGCGTCTCATTGTTTGTTATCTTATCCATTGCATAGCTTTAAATGCCATCTGTATGCTGTCAACTTAGAATTTTATGTCTCCAGTCCAAACGACCCACCTAAACTCCAGATTTATAAATTCACCTGCTTGCTTGGCCCCGTTTTGATGTCTGCCGCTCCAACATCTTCACCCATGTTTTTTCTGTCCCAGTTATAACAGCCTTGTGCTTCTAGTAGTTTAAGCCATAAACATGGGAGTCATTTTTAACTCCCGCCTTTCTCCCGAAACTTACATCAAGTTGTCAGCAAATGTTGTTGAGTTTGTCTTCAACATGTTTCTACAATCTGACTACTTCTCATTACCTGCACTGCTATCACTTTGTCCATCAACTCTTACTAGACGACTGCGTTCGCCCTCTTGTTCTTCTCCCTTGACCCCATTTGGGTCTTCCCAGCTCAGCAGCCACCACGATTCTGTTAACACACAGGTCAGATCCAGCCACCTCGCTATTCAAAGCTCTCCAGTGGCTTCCCGTTTCACCCCCAGTGAAAGTCATCATTCTCACAGTGACCCACACAATCTCCACACCTTCCCTCTCTCCTCCCGTTCTCCACCACTGTCTCTCCCTTCCTGAGCTCGTCCTTATTCCTCCAATTCTCCCTGAATGCTCCTGCCCGTGGCCTTGGAAAGATCAGAATGCTCTTTCCCCAGATATTCGTGTGGCATATTCTCTTCCCATCCTTCCCTGACCATGCTATTTAAAATTATGATTGATGGACACTTTTAGGAATATTTTGTTTGTCTCCGTAAATTCAATTGTAATAGAAGCTAGCAGCCACTGCGAGGATGAAGGAGACCAAACTTGCTGTCAAGCCCTGATCATGTCACCAACTAGCTGGTGACCTTGGGCAACTTGCTTTTGACCCCTGAGGTTTAGTTTCCTTATTTGCGTAATAGGAATAATGTCCCGCCCTCTCACCAGACGTTATGAGATAATGTATATTACATACAATTATACGTCATGCTTTCAACCCAAAGTAATACCTAACTGGACCCCTTTTTCTTCTCCTAAGGTGAAAAAGTAGCTTCATGAAAGAGGAGAATTTGACCCTAAGCATTCATGAAAAACTTACCTTTTAGACCACAGAGTCCACACATAGCTGCAAACACTGTAGATTCCATTTCAATATTCCTGATGCCAGCTTCATATGCTCTCTTCAAGTAATCTAACTTTTTTTCTCTGGAAAAGGAGCACAGTGCTCCATCTAGTCGGCCTTGGCCTGAAAGGGAGGGGAGAACATTTAGTGACTTGATGTCCCACCCCACTGGCAGCGACATCACGAGAGGCTTGCTGTTGGCTGGAGCACTCTGCAGCTGTCTCTAACTCTGCAGTGTGCTCCCTATGTAGGATAAACTTGGCTGTGTGAATCTTCTACCAGAGGACCATGGAGTGAGGCTGTCCCTGGCTCAGGAGTCTCATATGTAGGAAGGAGCCTCCATGGCTGAGGGCCTCAGTTCTGGGGCCAGTAACTGCTGAGTGGCTGCCACAGCCAGCACTGTGCCCAGGGACATCAGGAAGCGGGGCGTTGCTGCGAGAGCTGCCCTTTGAGGAAAATCTCACGTTGCTTCAATGACTGGGGAATAGCCCAGGGATGGGTGCTGGGAGAAAAAAAGAGGCTTCAATGCTGCTAAGCTCCTTGAGGTGTGGACGTTGTGCCTCTCCGTATGCCCTTTGTGACATTGTCCACCTTCCCCCTTTCCGCACACCTCTCAGCTGCACACCACTCCTTGTGATCACATTTTCCTTTCCAGGCTGCTCCCAGTGTTCATTCACCAATGAATTTCATCTGTATCCACCAGTGGGCACAGAAGCAAGGAAAGGAAACTGTGATGTCATTACTCCTCCTGCGCCCTATGCACACCCAGAAATAGACCTCCTAATCCCTCCCCACTCCCAAGAAAGCTTGGATGGATTCAAGCAAGTAGGATAATAGCACTCTGTTGCCATCCATTATTTTCACAATCCCCTTTTGAGTGCTCTTTTCTCTCTTTTTCTCCCTTTCCTCTATCTGTTTCATGCTACTTTCACCCCTGGCAGTCTGCTTCTCCTTGTTCCTTCTCTCCTCATTAGAGCTGCCCGCCAACACCTCTAACAGAGTGCTATTTAAGTGATTCAAACAGACATTGCAGAAGCCAAGCAGGTAATGTCAACGAGGGTGTCTGGTCTGAGGGGAGCAGCCTCACCTCACCTTCAGCAAACGTAGCCCCAGATGTGGGTCAGGGCTTGCCAAGGCTGCCATGCATATATAATTCTACATTTTAAAATGCTAGTTATTTCAAAAAGCCAGAAATGTGGATGTTCATATAAAATCTCCAGATACTACAAATGTTGGCAAAATAATTCACATTTAAAAAAATACTATGCAAGCCAACGGAAACACTGACTTCAACAAGCTGCCATTTGCAAACTCTGTTTTAACACATCAGCGAGTGACCCTCGAGATGGAGGGACTGTGAGTGGCCTTGGACAGAGGGTCTCAACCCTATCAGACCCCAACAGCCCTCCTATTTTACAACAAATATGTGAAGACCCCCTTTAGTAACCAGAAGTAAAATGTATAGATAAGATGACCTATCTCCAAACATAATTTTTAAAAATTCAAGATAATACCTTAAGTTTGATCCAAAGGGAAAATAAAAGTAATTTATAATGAAATAGTATGGATTTTGAAATGAATACAACTGTACTGCCAGATTTTCAAAACACCCTTCAAGGCATGGTACCAACTCTGCATAGATTCTTTCTTCTGGGATGAGTGGAGTCTGTCTCTGGAGGTATTTTCCCCCTAGACCTTCATCCCTAGTAGCAAGTGTTGCTACATGGCAGTCACCTTCAATTTTGTAAGGGGACCCAAACCCCTTACTCATGGCTGAGAGACAAAAACCCCACTCTGAGACCACGCAACCCTGTGGGATTTGTATGCTCTCCCTAACCATTTCTCCCCGTTTTCTGGCCCACTCTTTGAGATAAGATCCCTTTTGAGGTACAGATGAATGGCAGAAACATAGAATCAGCATACTTCCCTTCTCTTAGAGCTGCTCATTTAAGTTAAAGGCATAAACAGAGATAAGATTTTGTGAACATCACTAATTGCATTTTAGTATTCAATTTGTTCTTGGAGGATTAAATCCGCCCTCAATATAAATTCATTCTGAGTGTTTATCTGCTGCTCATTATGTTCTTGTGTTTCTATGCTTTAGTAAGTAAAAAAAGATGTTTTGGTTCCTTTTTAATCCACAAATATTAATTTTCTAAAGTAGAGTTTTTAATACAAGTTATGGGATTGAATAATAAAGAGTTGGCTGGCATTTTTCTATTGCCTTCACAGTTTATAAATTGTTCTCACCTTCATAAAAATCATAGGTACACATTGTATGTCCAATGAGGGTTGGGAAGTTGGGGATTTCTTTGCTACAGTTGAACAGTTCTTCAGACAGTTCCTTGTCAAGTTCAGTACTTCGGGTGACGATGTTGTCCAAAATGACCTGTTCAAAGCGGGGCTGAAAGAAGGAGTCTACAGCTGTATCCGTTATTACAACAGTCCCTGGTGCAATCCCTGCAATGTGAGAATAAATGATTACAGAAAAATATCATTTAGAGTTTACTTTTGACACATAGTATATAACCTATTCTGCTAACATTAATGCTAGCTGCTAATGAGTTTCCCTGTTTTCAACCTTAAAATTATTTTCTTTTCCAAATGCAATTAAATAACATTCAGAAGAGGCATTTACATTTGTTGTCTTTCCAAATGCACATTTACAATGTGATGGGGTTTAGATTTCAAGACAAACATGACTCTTGGACATGCAAATTAGTGCCAGCTTTTGGGCTCACATTTGAATAAATTAGGTCATGAAAAAACTCAATAAGCCTGCCAGCAAGTAGCTTTCATAAAGCGATGTGACTTCTTAGTATTTAATCTTCTCTGCAACTTCTTGATTACTGTAATTTCTTTGCATCTCTAGCCTCTTTTTCTTCTGATTCTTGTCACATTTGTTCCCTCCTTGACTCCATGTAAATCAGGCCTGTTGGCTGGCCTTCCTTGGCTACAGAGTCTGAGCTGCTCGAGGGACTTGGGCTTACTTAAGAAACTGTTTTCTGCCAACTGTTAGTCTCCCTGCCTGAAATGCCCTCTGATCTTCTCTCCACCTTTTCATCACACTAACACCAAGTCACTCTTCAGGTGTCAGCTTAAGTAACTTCCTGAAAAAGGTCTGAATCCACAGAAGGGAAACAAACAAATGAAAAAATTAAAGACAACACAGATAGTTTACATTGAATTTCCCCAGACTTAGCCTTGACCCAGTTTTGACCCTGTGTGATTTCTAGTTAGAGCCTGAATAAGATGATATATCTTGATAAATGCCTGAGACTCTCTGTCCTAACACTTTTTATGATTACTCATTTCTTTATCTTTTTCTCTGATAGAACAAAAACTCTATAAAGGCAAAAACAATGTCTGTTCATAGTTCTCCTGGTCTAGCTCTGTGCCTGCCACATTATAGATACTCAATAAAAATGTGTTGAATGAGTGAATGCTTTCGCAAAGATACCATAGATTATCTCTACAAGCCTATGGTTCATAAACCAAATCCTACCTGTCTTTGTAAATAAAGTTTTATTATCACACAGACACACCCATTTATTTGCATACCATCTATAGCTGCTTTCAAGTTACAGTGGCAGTTGAGAAGTTACAATAGAAATCACAGTCAGCAAATCCTAAAATACTTACTATCTTGTCCTTTACAGAAAAAGCTTTCTAATCCCTGCTATAGAGTATACCCTTATCCTTCTGGTGGCATAAATTTTGATACTGATGGAAGTAGACTTAATTACAAAATCCTTTAGAAGATCCAACTAGAGACCCAAGGTGGCCACTGATGATGGAGCCTTGATGGGTGAAATGCTTTGTATTTACTTATTTTTTTGAGATGGGGTCTTGCCCTGTGGCCCAGGCTGTAGTGTAGTGGCATGATCTTGGCTCACTGCAGCCTCTTCCTCCTGGGTTCAAGTAATTCTCTTGCCTCAGCCTCCAGAGTAGCTAGGACTACAGGCGCACATCACCGCACCTGACTAATTTTTTGTATTTGTAGTAGAGATGGGTTTTCGCTATGTTGGCCAGGCTGGTCTGAAACTCCTGACCTCAAGTGATCCACTGTATCAGCCTCCCAAAGTGCTGGGATTTATAGGTGTGAGCCATCACCCCTGGCCAGATACTTTTTAAACATGCCAAGTAAGTGGCTTCTTGAATTGTTCACAATGTCCTAAGTGATTGAGAGGGGAGTTGAAAATGTATACATAAAAATGATGTTATTTATATGCTATCCTGCTATTTAAATGTATTAGCATATTATGCGATGGTTAAGATTTCTCAATGGTCAACATACTATTTAACTGAATACTTTATCCTTATCAAAGTGTGTTGGCTCATATAGGAAGGGATCATGTGAGCAACATAATACTCTGTGCATCTTTCATCTCCAAATGCAATGCTGCTTAAAACAAAATAAGCAAATACATCTTATTGATAAGCTAAGAGTTCTTAATGAAGACAAAACTTCAAAATGAAGGTGTCCACACCAGCACAGAGGGTTAATTTGCCACCATACATATGCCTTCATTGTGATATTGGTACTGCCTATGTGCTATATGTATCATGTTGCCATGAAATAAAAGACCATTGCCAAGAGCTTGATGGTCATCGAAGCACCTTGCCCATGCTGGTGTTCATTAATATCAAGTGGTAACTGGAGCAGTCAGGACTTTACAATGCATGAATATGGGCTATGGAGGCAGATCCTTGTGCCCCACAACCCAAGAATTATGAGCAACTTTAATAGCTGTTTTATCTGAAATTCATGCCCAAATGCATAGTTTCCTACTACTGATTATTTGGGGTATTGTTGGATAAATGACAGTCTAGAAGGATGCCTGATCTAACACTTACTGTTGGCACTCTACTTCTCTCTTTGGATGGACATCCACAAAGGTTCTACTTTCTCCCAGATGTGAGGGCCCTGGCTGGACTTTATTCCTGGACCACAGCTGTGGAAAGGCCATAATCTTTTCCAAAATGTCTAATTTCTAGTGAAGCATGGCTCAGCCACGGTGGCTTTGTGATATTGAACGCACCATGTCTCCAGCTCATTGTGTGAGGATTTCTGACATCCCTTTTTGCTCCAAAAATGTCTAATTCTATGACCATTTCTCTTCCCAAGTCTCAGCCCTTTTTCTAATGTCCATTCAGTTCTATCTTCCTGTCAACCAAACTTCTCGATTTACCATGCGTAGTCTGTATTTGCATTTTGGTGACATGGTAAAATCATACCCTGACAAGATGTGCTCCTTAAGAAAAAGCTGAAGAAGAAGATGTTTCCTCTAAACTTCATCACAACATATTCTGGAAGCAAAAACAAGGCCTCTTTACAGCTGTCTGATGAGCCAAAGAAGACAGGAGGGCGGGAGGCTCTGTGAAAACTTTAGGAAGCGTCATTTAAGCCTTTCCTGAAAGCCCAGCCTGGTTTCTTTCTGGTGTACTGATGAGGAAAAGATACAGCCAATAGAGGTAATGTAGTAACTGATGTGAGCACAAAGCAATGTTTTTCTAAGAGCTTTGTAGTTTGCTCACTTAGCTGATAAAACTGGGAAATTTTTGTGATTTTTTTTTTACTTGAACACATTTATTTCTTTCACTTGAAAAAATGTCTAAGACTTGAATTTTACCCCTACCCTCAAAACATATTTTCTAGCAAATTTTCTATTCTTTATAAGCACCTAAGACCATCCTGCAGTAGGCAGTGAGATCTCTCCCTGTGAGTTTCCATGAAGAAAAAAAAAGGAGAAAAGAAAAAGGCAATGTGGGCGGATTTCCTTAAATTTCCTCCAGTCCAGCCTTCTGACAGTTTCTAGCCCATCTGGGCTTCTGCTGGACTCTGAATATGATGGTATATTTTGGCAGCTACCATGTATGTAAAGATCACTCAGTTCTAATAGTAGAAATCAATCCATCTTACCTATTCCCCCTGATGTACCAATTCTAATAATGGTGACATCGCAGCACCGTGCATGGTGGAGTAATTTGATGAGTTCATGAAGCATAATAGAAATGGAGGGGATGCCCATGCCGTGCTGTTAAGAGAAAGAGAAAGTCATCATACATCTTGCAAAGTGATACATGAGCAGGACATATTTTCTTCCTTCATTACAAGTTAACAGCCTTCAGATAAATTTACATAATCATTAAGACTTTGCCAATGCTGAGGAAAACGTAAGTCATCCCTAACTGACGCCTACATGACATGCTGATGGATGTGTCCATCTGTGAAGATCAGAGGGAGGCATCTCACTGCCATTTCTGTTGACTTCAGCGCTCATCATCAAGAGCAGAAGGTGGGAAGGCATGGTGTACAGGTATACAGGTATGTCAGGGTGGTTCCATTTCCCATCTTCCCACTGGGCTCTTCATGATGAGCCTCTGAAAAAGAGCTTTTCACAAGATTGACTTGATTTCAAGGAAATATAATTTCGGCTGCCAAATCATCAGTCCTTTTCAACCATACTAAATGAAATAGTGAATCCATTTCGTTTGCTGTTAATTTTGTGTGCTCTGAAAGGTACTAGGGTAGAAACATGGGTTAGATTCCCCACCTAACAATTTTAAACTTATACTGAACATGGATGGGAGTTTAAATTACTATAGATCATGACCGTGGCCCTGTTTTTTTTTTTTTTTTTTTTTTCAGTATTTAGGATGGTAGAATCAATGTCACCAGGAAAGGGATCAACTTAGGCTAGAGCATTTAGCAACTCCTGGGGGCTACACGATGTCCTAATAACTCTCCAGAAAGATCTTCCATTCTGTAATTTGTAGAAACTGGAACTGAGTTCAAAACTGGTAGTAACTTGATTCCTGACATAACAGTAGAGAGTCAAAAGTATTCCTCAGTGTGTCCTACTCTTGGACACAAAGACTTCGGAAAACCATCGGAGCTGTGACCATGATGTTTTCACCTGAGCTTTCTCCTCTTATCAAGATTGTTGAGCTATGGAAACTTCAAACCTCTGGGTTCCCCATTTCTGGTTCCCATTGAATATGCCCTGACTTCCAAATGCTTAGTAAGCCTCCTGGAGCCAGGAATTGAACTTGTATTGATTTTTATATTCAAGATTAACAAGTTTGGGACTTTGGAACTGGCTCTGTGACTAATGAATAAACTCTCTAAGTATTATTTTTTCTTACCTGTAAACTAAGAAGATGAATAATTATCTGATCCATTAGATTCCTTCTAACTCAGACATTTAATAAGTTAATGATTGTCACTTACTATGTGACGTGTTGATAAAATGACAAACAGACTTGTGTTCTCTTTCACACACACACCCCACTCAACCACTACTGGAGAGGAAGAATTTTCAAAGAAGGAATCACAATTTGTCAATCCCCTGCCTGCCTACTAAGGCCCATTTCTAATTGGCTAACCTTGGCACGACACATATTTCAGGTCTTATTCCAGACAGGACAGCAGGATCGGTCTACTGCTGCTTTATTTCTTACTCTGAAGTTTTACTGCTTATTTATGGTAGTGTCACATTTTTAAGAAACTTACTTTTTTGTCCTCCATTTACTGGACAAAATAAAACAGATATAGTCTAAACCTGCAAATGTTGGTAAGAAAAAATTGCCAAGATCAGTGGATATTCAGCTTCCTTCTAATGTAGATATTCTGTAATGGTTTATTGAATGTACAAGTGAATAAATGAATGCATTCTCCCATTTGAGCAAGTTTCAGGCATTCTTGGCCCAGAGAGGAGACCAATTTAGCTGCCTCATTGGTGTTGCACAATTTTCCCTTCTTTACTCCCAGGTTTTCATGATTGTCCACACTGTAGGAGAATCAATGGATGATGCCCATTCCCTGGGGTAGGAGCCACTTACAACTGAGTTCCTTAGAACTGCCACCCTGTGCAGGAGATTCTTCCCCTGTCCCTGGCATGCCTGCCTGTGCCTCGTACAAGGGTTGCACTGCTCAGAAATGTGATGGCTTCAGACTTATTGCTTCAGAATACACCCCTGTGCCGAGAGACAAGCATGGGAAGGCAAATTGGATACTTATGCACATATGCCCTCATAAGTGCGTGCCCAGCTGAGTCCAAGGGGGAAGTGGTCTGCATGTTCCCTAGAACTGCAAATCATCCCCCTTTCATTTTGTCTTAGGACAGTGTGTGCTTCCATAACTGTTCACATATTCTAAATGCAGGAGAGTAATTCACAAGAGCTCAGTAGAAATGCATTAGCAGCTTTTCAGCAAGCTTATTATAGTGTTAAACAGCAGCACTTTAGCAGTCCTGAAAATAAGCCTCTGTGTACTGAAAGCTCAACATTCCCAAAACTGGGTAAGAGATAGAGGAAGGAGAATTGCAGTGGAGGGGTGAGGGGTGTTAATCAGTTACAAAGTAAAGAGAAAGGAGGGGTGCTTTGAGGATTTTCCCCCTAACTTGAATACCTAAGTGGTAACTAATAAACGAAAATGATGCTGCATGCTATGTTCTGCCCTAGGGGCTTTTTCCAATAATGAACTCATACCTGGACACCCAGTTTAATTGTGCAAGAATGCAAAGCAGGAGGGAAAAAGAACCTCTACGTGTAAAAGTTCCCACTTTTTTCTCTAGCCTGCAATGCCTATCTGAAATGCAACCATGGATACTTACACTGATGGCAAGCACAGGTCCGGTTTTGTACATACAATATCTGTCTGTCCCAGCACAGATGTCTTTTATGTCTTCTTCAGCTTCCTCCAACCCAAGCTCCTTCTGCATAAACAGTGCAAACGCTTTCATTCTGTTTGGGCTCCCACCAACGCAGACAAACTGTTAATAAAAATAAACAATAGCCTGCTGTAGTAACTGGGGTAAGAATCACTGGTCAGCTTTCAACTCTAATGTTTTAAATTTACATTTTAGTTAATTTACTTAAGAGCATGTGTAGATGTCGTGGTTTATGTTCCATGAATTAGCTAATTTGCGTCATCAACCTGTAGATAAGGCAACAGATGCAAAGTTTTATGCACTAGATTAGTAAAGAAAATCACAAAATCAAAATAAATGTTGATATTATTCGAGGAGGTGTTTTCTGGTGTTTTTATTTATAGTGAACACCAACCAGCATCTTAAATTGACATAGACAGCCTAGTGCTGGGCATTACCATGACATATGCTTAGGATGTAAGTTCTGAGGCCACAGCATGTAAGTGATATGAGAGCAAAAGGAGAACTACCAGTTTTAGGTATGTTTTCTGATTTCTCATCCCCGATCATAAATTTTTATTCTGAAATGGACTGTGTGAACTTAAAACTTTAAAGGAATCATGTCAAGACTTTTCAATTTCTGATTCAGAAGAAATTCTCATGGAACAAGCCTTATTATTGTAAATGTGTGATATCCCTGTGGCATCAATTCCAGTGATTTATTTTTGTTTTTGTTTTATCCACGTTTTATCTTCTCTGAAATTAGGATAGGTGTAGCAGTCAAGGGTGTCGAATCTAATAGAAGATGGTAATACTCATCTGTTATATGGCAGTTATTCATATAACAGTCTGTTTAGGGGTACACTAGCCCCAGAGACCAGGAATGGGAGAGGTGGATGCCAGGGAGTGGAGCAGAGAAGCGCCAGGTGTCGGCAACAAGAAGGTGAGCAGTGGCATACTCTCACACCCAGGAGGAAGCACAGGCCACCGCAACGTGGCAAGAGCCAAGTCCTCTGGGATTCTGAAGTAAGTGGTGGAGAAAATGCAGAGAGGGGGAAGACAACATAGTGAAGGGTCTGCCCTTCGAGGTTAGGTAAACCTGGCTTTGCACTCCAACCCCATCAGTGAGTAAGTAGCTTTCTCAGTGTCACACAAATAATCTCTGTGCCTCAGAACTTGTCCAAAATAGGAAAAACACAATACGCCTCAGAGAGTTTTGAAAGAAGAACGTGAGATTGCATATGGCAAAGTACATTGCACAAATCCAGATACCTTCTCAGTGTTGGACAAGTGGTGACCATTATTTTTTATATCACATAGCAATTTCCTATCCCTGCTTTTGAGCTTGCTTACTGTTCCTATGTTGTAGAATTTCATACAAATGAAGCTGGTTTGAGTCCTGTAGTAAGGAAAAGGCAGTTGGTGATATCTGGCTGATGTGGACAGCATTGGACAGAGGATTGGGAGGGCTGACAAGGTCCATCACAGGGATAAAGAATATCTGTCCAATGAAATACCTAACTGAGGTTATGGAATAGAAGGCCCCATTCACAAATGATTTACTCTAACTACTGGGTGGTCTGATTACATGATGCATTCTATTTCCATTTAGCAATCACTCCTGAGCTACACTCATTCTCAATTATAGGGTGTAATTAGCCCTGTATCCAGGCCCTCTGCTTCTCTTCTACCGTTAATATTGTCTTTTCTCTGCCTTCTTATGAGTTTCCCTGATGGAGCCTTAAGCTAATAATGGACTGAAATAGAAGTCAGCCATAAAGACTGGTAGAAAAGAGGCTAAGACCATAGTTTCACCTGAGTTTTAAACTTGTGATTGAGAATTCATGGAATTTTTTTTGTTGTTGGTATCAATAGTTAAGACTTGGCTCATGATCTAAGTCCAAGGAAATGTTTTTTTAACACAATACAGTAGTTTGAAAATAACCTCATTGTATGGTGCCAGTGAATGTAAATTACAACTATTCAGATTGACCATAAAACCAAAACAGATGTTAGAATAGCTTGTGGTTTGAATTCTCCTTTGAACTGTAGATATTGCTGTAATCAACAGGAATTTCTGAATATTTCTGGAGACATAAAGATGATATGAACAGACAGAAGCAGCTTGGTTTTTAAAGCCTTCCTTACTCCTAAACCAGACTCACTAAACATCACCTCTGGACATAATTTTCAGTCCGGCTGCTTTAATGAGAAGTAAAATATGGCTGAAGACCACCAACTAACATTGAGCTTAAGTGACACTTACTGTGTTTATGTCTCAAACAAAATGATCGTTTGTCCTGATTTTATCAAAGAAGTTAGAAGCACACTGGTAAGGAGTAAGAGGCATTACAAAAACATGTTAAGGACTTTGCCTAATGACTGCCAGAAAAAAACTCAGCTTTAGATATCTCCAGTATCTTAAAAGTCTTAACTTTGCCATGTTGTATTAATCCAGTCTATTGCATTTTATGCATTTTCTATGTTAACAAGGAAATATAAATACCTTCAAAATGCATATTTACATGGTCTTATAAAGTAGTAATTTTGCATATTACTAGAAATTTCTAGTAAGAAATTTCTAGTGAGAGATTAGAGGATACCAGTTAGTGATTTTATAAAAGACACATTTAAAAGACACATTTGGATGTTGATATTGAATAGATAACTTCAAAGGATTCTCTATGATATGTATTAATTGTCTGATTCTTTCTAGTGAGTATGACAGAGATTGATTAGCTGTTTACCTAAACCGTTTGCCCTTCTTTCTGGGCACCCAGCTAAACTTAACATCTCAGCCTCCTTCCAGTTAGACAAGGTCGTATGTCTGAGTTGCGACTAGAATTTGAGCAGAAGTAATGAGTGCCATTTCTAGTCTTAGCCCATAGAAATATCCCATCTTACAAGGAGGCCGTATTGATGACCCTACATATTGTCATTCTTATCTGCTGGACAGGTGTTGACACACTGGGAAACTTAGCAATTTATGCCTTGAAGGAAGCAGAGTAACAATTAGGGAAGGAGCCTGGGTCCTTGAATTACCAGTTGTAGGAAAACCCTCCATCAACCAGGAACACCCACTTTATACCTAATGTGAGTGAAAAGTAAACTTAAACTGTATTAAGCTACTGAGATTTCACAGTAGCAAGTAGCAAAATTTTTTAGATATGGTAAGGATATGAAGGAAATGGGAGTGACTGCTGGAGTCTAAAGTTTAAACTGTATACACTCAGAGTTGTCCTTTCTTTGAAGATAATGCTTTTAATAATGATTATCATCTCTGTGAAGACAAGGCTAAGTTTTCAGGTACTGATGGATTACGTCCTCTTTTCTTAGCCAGGACTGCTGCCCTGGGATTTAAGGGAGTCAAGAAATTGAATATAGAATGTTCTCATTCAAAGAGAAGAACATGGCTGGAGGAAGGCAAGTGTCTGAGAAAACCATCTATGAGAACAAATCAGACTTTACCTGCTGCCTTGAAAAAATTCTAGTTTAGGTTAAATGGCCAGTTTTGATCATTTCGATCTATGTTACCTGCTCCTCAATTTACAAACACACACACACACACACACACACACACACACACACACACTTTTGCCTCCTACGCAGCAAAATGGCTCAATCAGTAGAGTTGCTCTCTGGTGGGACAAAACAGGTTTTACACAGAACATGTCTTTTTATCCAAAATTTACTGAAGGTTCTACAACCAGGTGGGTGGTGAATGTATAAGGTTGGATAGTGGTTATGACAGACAGTGTTTGAGAATAAGTGCTTAACAAAATCTGGTCAGGCAGAGATAGGAAGGTCTGGTTCCTGGGATTATAACTGAAATGAGACAACTGTGTGTGTGCACGCATGTGCGTGTGTGCATGTGCACACGTGTGCATGCACATGTGAGAGAGAGATACATGTGAGTTCCCTTATTTTTATCTCGAAAACAAAGTTTTCCATCCAAATGATTTCCCAGAAACTAATACTTGGAGTACTAACAAGTACTAAAACATTTTTAGTTTTGTTTTTGTGTTGTTTTGTTTTGTTTGAACAGGGAAAGAGCCATTACATTTTTCCATCAGAGAAACCTAAGGTTTAATCTCAGCTGTTTCACTTACCAGCTGTGTCGTGCCTATTAGAGACAAACATATATCATGTATGTGTTATAACACTATGTATATGTTCAAGCCTTGGTTTTCTCATCTGTAAAGTGGAGATAATAACTACTTTTGTTGCTGTGAGGACTGAATGTACCATTTGCATGTGCCACACAGAGTCTGATATAGAGAAAGCACTCCATAAATGGTAGACGAGAGACAGACACCCAGATACAGAGATAATAGATCACGTTCTGTCTCAAATACATATCTCAAGTCTTTTAAATTTATTAACCAGCTATGTGCCTTAGTTCATTAATTATGAAAAGTCTTTTAATTAACAAGGGTTCTGGGATAATTATTGTGAGACAGGAACCTCAAATCTAACATTTGAATTCTAGTACAATCTGGTTATTGAGTATTAAAGACCGCCTTGATCAATGACTCTTGGAGCATAAGTAACCAACATAGCAGCAGGGGAAGAGGTTACATTCAGAAAATGAAGCACAAGATAGAGATAGGTCACACAAAGGCAAGGAGCGCAGCCTGGAGAGGAGTGAAGAAAGGGTGGGTCACCTCGCTGCCAGGATACTCACCCACACCCTCACACCTTCCTTCCTAGAAGAGAAGGAACCAGAGAAGGCCACTCAGCACCTACTGATAATAAACATCATAGATCCTATTTCTTCCCATTTTCCCTTCTTTTCTTCTTTCCCTTCCTCCTTCCTTCCTTTCTTCTTCCCTTCTTTTTCTTCTGCCTCCACCCTCTTCCTCCTCCTCCTTTTTAACCTCCCCTTCTTCTTCCTCCCTTTTCCTTACCTGCCTCTTGACCCACTGGGTAAGTGAAAGAGCTAAGATTAAATAATTATGGACTATCCTGAGTTACTGTGACTCAAAGGGTCCGCCTAGTGCAATGAGCAAGAACCCTAGAAACTGAATTGGAAAAACTTATTCCAAGTCTCAGCTCTACCACTCTATAGTGTAACTGTAAACTTACACCTTTCTGAGCGTAATTTCCTTGTTTTATGGAGAGAGTTAATATCTGCTAAACCCACGTAAAAGAGCTAAATGTGCAGATATTAGTGAAATAGTAGATGTGAAGCTTGTATTTTTGTTCTTGTAATTGCTAAAGGAATGAAAAAGTCAGATGAAAACTGCAAGATTCTCCATTGGTGAGACTGTAAATAGAGATAGTCTTTTGGAAAACAAAAGTTCTTTAAAAGTTCAGTCTATTTGACCATTTCTGTGAATCACCCTAAGCAAATTGACCTAAATGTAAAAAAATCTTGAGGTACAAAAATGTTCATTTGAGTCCTGGTTATAGTGGAAAATATTTTAACATAAAAGTCAATAATAGTCGTTGTAATATGTAGTACACCATTCGACACCCATAAATGTTTCAAAATAATGTAATAATATGGAGAAATGCTAATGATGTAGAGTTAAATGATAAAGTGCAGAATGCAGTTATATAATTACAACCATTTTAAAGTCTATTCATTTTTTTTTTCCTCTCCATTTGGTTGGTATGTCTTCCTCCATCCCTCTGTTTTGAGTCTTTGTGTATCCTTGCATGTGAGATGGGTCTAGATACAGCATACCGATGGATTTTAAAAATAAATAAATAAAAATAAAGTCTATTCATTAAAAATGATAGGAAAAAAATGAGTTGATCATGTCTATGTTTAGGTGGTAGGACTATTGGGTGTTTTTTAAAAATCATATTCTTTTTTGTATTCCCTATTTTAAATAATGAACACAAATTGCTTATATAATTAAAATATATGTCAGATAAAATAAATAATGCAGAAGTACAATTTTCTGGTAGTATTTGGTAAATAATTTTTATGAAATATTTCTTATGAAGAAAAAAGGCTTAATAATATGAAATATTAGATAATGGTTATTTTCCAGAAGTGAAATAATATTACATTGATAGTTAGGGTTAAATTATTTGTTGAGTTATTTCTATGATTTAATAAAATGAGAACTAGTGAGATTCAGCTATAAATGTACATGTTAAGTAGTGAGCTGAATCTGTTAAAACATAATGAATTCTCAACACCTGGCAGTATTGTCAATAAAACTGTATTTATCTCCAGGGACCAGAGTAGCCAAATAACATGTTTGCACTAGATTTCGTTAGGGAACCTTTATGTCTTGCTGAGGTGGAAATGATTGTTCATGATATACACATTCCAAATTGTTTCAGAGAATGAGTGTGGCTTCAGTTCCTATTGGGACTTCGCTAGCCAAAGGTATATAGATTATTTTGGGAAGGCAAGAAGAAAAATTAGTAGAGAAAACTCAATCATTTTTCCTGAAATTAGAAATGTTTTTACCTTTACATCTCCAAACATTGCTGGTAGATTGTGTGTTTTTGTTCCCAAATCCAAGTGATAGAGAATGTCTTCATCCATTGAATCCAAGTAAGGATTTTTAACATGAACAAACCTTTTTCTGGAAAAAAAAAAATTACACAAAGAGTATATAAAAGAACTTTGAGAGAAAGCTCACAAGAAAGTAAGTCTGAACATAAACCTTCCTTTAGGGTTAAATTATTTGTTGAGAAGCAATGTAGTATAATAACAATAATTATGGCTAATATTTGCTCACACTTACTTTCATGTGCTAAGCATGAAAATGACATGAAAACTGCATATAACCAATGCATTAACTCATGTATCCCATAACTGCTCTATGGGCTGGGTAAAATTAATAATTTAGTTTACAAACAAAGAAACCAAGGCTTACAGAATTTGAGAAACTTGTGCAAGATTAACAACCAGTAAATTACAAAACAGCCATTTCTATTCAATTCTGTCTGACTGTAATGGTCATCTAATTTCTTTGCATGGGAGGCTGTGTAATATAAGCTACTGGTCTCTGCATTCAAATTGTTGGGGTTCCAGTACAAGTTCAACCATATATGTCCTAATTGTGCAACCTTGAGTAAGTTATTTGTATTTTATTTTACCTTCTCAAAGTTTAGCATGCATAAGAATCAGCCAGACACTTCATGGATTCCTCTTCTGGTAATTCTGATTCAGCAGGTTGCTGATACGTGTCCAAATTTGCATTTCTAGCAAGGTCCTCATTGGTGCTGATGTTGCTGGCCTGTGGACACCACTTTGAACAGCACTGCCATTGAGGACTCCACCAACTATGCTGAATACACTACTTTCTTTCCACCCCAGGGGCCACGGCCCTGGCCCAAATCCCCATCACAGCAGGGCTAGCTAGACCACTAATCCTTCCTTCTTTCTTTGTAAAATATCATAGAATGCAAGACAGTGAGCTGATGAATGACCTTAATTCAATCTAGTTCATAATTATGAAGCATATTGTTTGTAGCTCTTGGTTATTTGGGTAGTAATTATATGCCACTTGAGTTATTAGTGATAACAAGGTATCTACACCCACATCACAGTGGATCAACATGTCTTTACCAAGAACCATCTGGCACTTCTTTGTTCTTTGTTCCTCCCATTTCTCTCGACATGCCTGCCTTTCTCTCTTTCTCTCCCTCTTTTCTTTTCTTTTCTTCTCTCTCTCTCTGTCTTTCTTCACAGAGTTTTGCTCTGTCATTCAGGCTGGAGTGCAGTGGCCCAATTTCAGCTTGCCACAACCTCTGCCTCCCAGGTTCAAGTGATTCTCCTGCCTCAGCCTCCTAACTGGGATTACAGATGCCCGCCACCACACACGGCTAATTTTTGTAATTTTAGTAGAGACAGGGTTTTGCCATGTTGGCCAGGCTGATCTCGAACTTTTAACCTCAAGCGATCCACCTGCCTCGGCTTCCCAAAGTGCTGGAATTACAAGTATGATCCTGTAATCCTGGATGTGGCCTGGCCTTTCCACATGCCTTTCATTCCACACACCTCAAAACATTTTACCAGGCCTTGCTTCTCTATATCTTTATTGACTCTCACTTTGGTTGTGCATTAAAATAACCAGGGAGCTTTAAAGAAAACAACCACTGGTGACAAGGCACCAATTAATTTAGACACTCTATTTTAAAGATTTAAAATATTTTAAAAATCTTCTCAAATGATCTTTGCTGCAGCCAAAGTTAAGAACCCCTGCTTCAGGCCTTTGTCCTTCAAACACCCTTCCCCTGCCTTCCACATTTCACCTATCAAAATTCCCATTTTCCTTCATGGTCCAATTCAAATATTACCTCTTCCATGAATGCTTTTCCAAGCATCTTCTCTCCTTGGTCAGTATTAATTTTTTTTTCTCACTGTGTTCCTAAAGCATTTGCTTCATGCTAATGCTGGTAGATAGCATTTCACATCATAATACAGTTAAATTTCCATCCCAATAGAAAGACTGCGAATCCCCTGATGCAAGCTATCTCAAATATCCTTCTTGAATCCCTAAGTTTTAACAAATTCTATTGTTGAATTAAATTTAACTGTTCAGAAAGTGGAACAAAATACTATTAATTTCCTTCTCAAAAACATCCAGAGTAACAGATTTTTAATTAGTTACTGGGTCATACACACCTAGTTTCAAAAATAAAGTATTCCATAGTGTTAGTACACTTTACTACTTCAGAACAAGCTTAAAAATCTCAAAGCAAAAGGACATGTCCTTCTTTCTCTTGTGAGGCAAAAATTTACCCGTAGTCCCTTGTTACACAGTGTCTGGTCAGTGAACCAGTAGCATCAGCAAACCCCGGGAGTTTGTTAGGAATGCAAAATCTTAGATTCCACTTCATACCTACTGAATCAAAATCTGCATTTTAACAAACTCTGTGTAATTCACATGCACATTAAAGTTTGACAAACACTGCCATCCACCTTTCCTTCCAAATTCTATTACACTTTCTGTTTCACCCTGCCAAGACTGCTTTCATGACCTGGAAAATTTTCCTTTGGATTCCCAACTGAATCTATGAATCATTACTCTACAAAAGAGTCTTTTTCATCTACCCTAGTGATTCCAAACTCTAGCTACATATCAGAATCACCAGGGGCACTTTAAAAAGTACTGATCCCTAGACCCTATCTCTAGAAATTTGGATCAAGTTGGTCAAGGAGACCTGGGCTTTGGTGTTTTTAAAATCACTGATCTATGCCACTTTTCTTAACTTCAAGGAGAAATTCTCCAACCAGCAGATCCATTAATTATTTTTACTTTTATTATAATACTCCTATTAATTCATTAGGAGATATTCTTTAGTTTTCCTTGATACCCTGTCCTTATGTCTAATGATTTCTTGGTCAGAAACTTCTGGGGACTGTCTATAGAAGTTTCTCGTTTCATTGTGCTCATCAAGAAGCAATTCTAAGATGATCACTCTGTCAGTACCAAAGAAAAGTCTTATTTGGGATTTCACACCAAATTTCTACCCAATAGGAATATAGTTTTTGTAATACTTTGATTTTTCCAAAATATATAATTTTTAGTAAATAGGCATGTATATGTTGTTTTCTCTTCAAACTTTTTTACTTTTCCTAATACACAGAATAGTCTTTTCAGCAAACTATGACAAATTACACTACATAGTGAGTATTAAATATTGGTAACCAAAAGAAAGTGCTGTCTGGGAAGAAGTCTTTCCATTTGCCATTACCTTTATCTTCATAATTTTTCCTTTTCTCTTTCTTCTGGGCTTCCCCGAAGAAGGGAACGTGCAGGAGACTACCTCTGTTTGGGATGGGCAAATGGAATGTTTTCTGAAATGCTTGTAACGGAGGCTCTAAGCAAAACATTTCACACAACTCTCAGGGAGTCAGAGGGAACTAGCAAAATCTCCTTATGCCTCATGATGATTAATGCTCTGTTATGTTCTGTGAACCTGGGGCAGGAACTGGAGCTAAATTTGTAGACAGCTTCAGCAATTTTGTGTCTACCCATGAGATGAATCACATAGACTGTATTTTAGAAGTAAATTCCGTGTCAGGTCCATCACAAAGCATATGAAATCACTCCACAATATCCTGCAACACAATTAAACCTTCCTCAGGCACTGGGAGGCCCTTTTTATGCAGCCCATGGTCTTGGAATTAAGGGCTGAACTCTGTAGTGAGTCCCAGGCTGAACCTTGCATTTGTTTACTACTGAAGGTTGGCTAAACTTTTGTATGTTTTTTGTGACTTATTTTGCTCCATTTTCTTAGATGAGCCAATCCCTAACCCCCAAAACTAAGGAGTAAAAAATGTCATTGAAAAGACATTTTTATTGTTTTATGAGCTGTGTCCAATGATATAATCTCCACATTTAAGAAATTTGCTTAACTGTAGAGGCCCACTATCTAATCATTTAATACAAAATCCAAGGAGCATCTGTCTGATTAAAACAAATGAAAAAAATCAGAATTACTCACCCAACATATGTATTCCTGTCAGATCTCACGGATCTTTTGGAGGCAGGTAAAACAGAAGCCATTCTCTCTACTGTGTAAACAGTCACTCTTAAATTGATGTCAAGAAAGAGAAATATTGTGACTTGCTATCAAATTATAGATCTAGTCATAATAGTTCGGTTCCAAGTTAGAATGATACTCTCCCTTAAAACTTAGGTATTTTTGTGAAATTACTAAGAAACTTTTTCCTTTAGCATTTTAAATTTTCCTATCAAACAAAAAATGCCCTCCCTGACGTGCCTTTTATACCACAGCCCAGCTCTCAGAGCAGTGCTTCCTCAAGAAGATAGGCTCCCTTTGAAGGTGTGGCATCCTAGCTCTTCGACCAGGTTGGTTAGCTTGCTAGCTATTGGTGAGAACCTTTCCCTTACATCTGTCCTTGATCCCAACACAGGTTTGATGTTGCAAACAGACTTATTTGCTTTGACACAACTATACAGATGCAAGCCCTCTTTTGGTTTCTAAAACACGCCTACCAGGTTGTCTCAAAACCGTGTCCAGCACACGTGAGAACTTCTGGTTCTCAAACGTTTCAGTTTCCTATCTCCAGGCCCTCGCCAACTTGTTTTCATTCTTTGCCATCATGAGTTAGGAAAGCATCCAAAGTCAGGACCTCAGACTGTCCCTTTATCTGAACTTTGCTCATTCAAGTTCACACAGAAGGACAGATAATTAAATGAAACTTATTTCCCAGAGCCTTTTTCCTTAGTTAAACCCTAGGCTGTTGGTAAAATCTATTGAACCAGAGGTTAATCCATATGGAATAATGAAATATAGCCTAGTATTTTCAGAAAACAGAGTCTCTGCTAAGAAAGGCATGAATTCACTACTTTTGCTAATGCTTCTCACTTTTCACTTTTGGGATGGAAAAATCTAGAAGACTAACTCCATCCTGATTTTTTTCCCCTGTACTCCCGTAGCAATCAGCTGAAGTTCTATGCTGGTGAGAGCTTCAAGAACATAGTCTCATGGCTTTCAGGCAAGTCAGAACCTAAAATGTCTATAAATGCCAATCGGCAGCAAATACAAGACACCCCCTAATATGCTTGCATTTCTCTCTAAGAATGTGCATTGCAGTCAAGAATCAAGCGCTTATATCCTAACTGAGTTCTCCATGTTAGAAGATGCTACTCTTCCTGGTGATAGTCATTCTTGGCAAACTCTTTGAATGCCACACTGGCCTCCTTTGGTCCATCTTGGTCAGGCAGCAAAATTTACAGAATAGGAAGGTAAAAGAATAGGGGACTCAATAATGGGGAATCCATGTAGCCTAAATTTTACCACTGCTACCACCAACTAGACATTTGCAACTGTGCCCAGATATCAAAAAATTCCTGGGGACACTTCTCTTGGAAAAGATAATGATGACTATGAGGCAAAATAGTCTTTAACATGTGTGCTGCCTTTGTAACTTAGGACAGTAGTTCTTGTTGATGGCTTGTAGTAATATATCTGTCTCTTACCTCCTGACTCATCTCAGGCTGATCTACCTGCTGCTCCTTCCCAGCAAGCACTGGCAATTTTGAGACTCAACAGACTCACTTACTATCACTGGCACCTGCCTACTTTTATTTGATATTCCATGCCATATCTCTCAATTTGTTTTTAGGGTATAATGAGGAGAACCACCAATTTCAATCTGACATTTACCTCTGGCTTTGAGAAGTAAAAGTGTTAGCTAATTAGATAACTCTTCAGTAATTAATTACCCCAGCGAATTAGCTAGGCTGATTAACATATCTATGCCAGTGCACATTCAGTCAACCAGTGATCTTGATCACTATCAGTGCCAGGTAATGCCAGCTGAGATTTATGGACCCCATGTAACAACTCAGCCAGATATTAAGAAAAGTGATCGTCATTCGGATGAAGTTCAGAATAATCTTGTGGAATCTATGAAAGTTGATGAAAGTAGAATACTAGTTAATGCTTTCTGGGCAGTCTTAAATATTATCCCCACTTTTCAATCTTCTCAAGACTCGATCCTCCTCTTACGGTAGGTTGTTTCTCAGCAATGTTTTTTGATTGACTGTATTGCAAAAGACCAGTCACCTGAAGAGCATGGGAAAAGGTTTCGTTTTTAAAAAGTATTCACACAGGAATGCACAAGGCAAACTCAGGCCCGGCCACTGGGTGATTTACAAACAAAGGCTGTGTGCCAGGCACAGCCCATGACCCAGTTCAGCTTTGTGATCGGGAGGGTCTTGCATCAGATCTGCCAAATCCATGCTCCACAGTGTCTGGCCTGAGACAAAACGCTTCACTTCCCACCATCTTGCTTTATGATGCCGGCACTATCACATTCTGACTTCCATGACAATTTTCTATCTGGCTTAATTTTGTCCCTGAATTGCTAATATTAGAAAAAGAAAGCACAGTCTTGATGTGCAATTGGATAGCATTTAGACCTCGCTGAGACCGTGCTTTTGTGCTCTTTCTCTGCCTCCTAGACCAACCCTGGGACTAGAGTCTCAGTTCTTAGATGCCTCTCCAGCAGGTATCAGCAAAGGTTATATTGGTTCACCTGAGGCTGCAGCAAGCACCCCTGCCCAGAAAATACTGCCTTATACATGCACACATACACACCCCAGCCTCACAGCCTGTGGAAGTAGGAGTGTTATCGCACAGTAAAGTCCTCAAATCTCCTTCTTCTTTGGCAGGTCTTTCAGATGGGGATGGGGTAACCAAGAGCCCTTACCTCCTGCCACATCAGATTCCCCTGGCTCTTCCAATCAGCCCATACCACCAGCAATGGCTTGAGAGAGTTCCAGAAATGTCCTAAGCTATGTATTCTGAGGCTAAGCAGTTTATATTTTCATTTATTCATTCAATAAATATTAACTGAGCATACACCATGCTCCAGGAAGTCTAGGAAATGCTGAAGATAAAGGCATAAAAAACACAGTTCTTGCTTCTTTTCTTCCACAGAAATATTGACATTTCATGAATAAAGAATTTTATCACACTTCTCATACTAACCTTCTGTATGTTAAAACACATATACTAAGTATATCTTCAGCAGTCTCTCTTTCATGATAAATAACTAAAACTTATTAAAGATCTTTTGATTTTTCCTTGTTTATTGTCTAATACATAGGTTATAGCTGCCTCAAATACTTTGTATAAAAGGGGAGCTATTAAAAATATACAGTTCTTTTCTTTATTGTATAGACGTGTTATAGTTTAACATTATTACACATATGTGCAAAGAAGATGTACATTATTTTCTGTTAGCTATCCGGTATTTCTCACTATACTCACCCTCCTGGGAGACAGAGCAGAGGATAGTGATTTTAAACTTTCGAATTAACAGTATCTCTGTCTTTGGTTTAAATAGTCTCATTTCAATGATTTATTTTCTTTTAGATATGCATTAATCCAATTTCTTCTTTGTGCCCACTGCTCTCATCTGAGGTGACATGTACTAAGTGGAATGGTGGGGAGGAAAAAGGAGGAAGAGAAGGGTTTCTGGATCCATGTGCTCAGTTCAATTACCATCCCTTGGCTCTACGTGATGTTGCAGCTCAGGCGTTGTCAGCTGCGTTCTCATGAGGGCTCTGTGGCTACTTAGGTGTAGTCATCTATGGGTCCCTCAATGGGCTCACTGAGATGCAGCTGGCCCCATCTGGCCCTAAGTGAGCATTATGCTGGCCCTCCCCAACACCATCTTGGATGTAGGCCTAAGCTGAATATGGAGCTTCTAGAGAATTGCAGCGTTTCTTGGGCTGCATAGAAGGATGCAGGCCTCTGGCTCCAGTGTTCGCAGACTATGCCTAGTTGGATAAGGATAGTGCCCTCCTCCTTTAATTTCACCCCCAAGGGTGGGTGGTCACTGCAGACCTTGGCCTTCCTCTTGCCCCACTTCTCCTGCCCTCTCACTGCCATAATAGAAGAGGAGATCCTCTTTGTACTTTTTCTCTCTGTCTCATATGAATTTCCCTAATGTCCTATCCTGAGTTCTCTCTGGTTTCTAGCAGTCTCCATGTTGAAGTCCAGATTTAGGTTTTGTTGTGTTAAAGCATAAATATATTTAAAATTCTTATTTTTTCTCACATTGCCTCATTAGGGACACAAAATTAGTATTGAAAGAATCCTAATTTCCTACTCTAACTCCCATTCCCCAGCAGATAGATGGGAGAGTGCACTATGAAAAATGCTATGTATACAGAAAAGGAAAAAAAAGATTAGTGATAGGTTTCAAAGTACTATACCATTATAATTATCAGTAATGAAGAATTGTATCCCTAGGACAAATGCCATGACACTACAGTGTTTGTTTTGCTCTCTTTTGGAGGGTGTTTCCCTCCACAATTCTGTCAAAATGCACTGCTCTTCTAGGCAGGGCCAGGCAGAGGGGCAGCAGCTGAATGTTTACACAGATACCTTCCCCGGAGCGTTAGTCTAGTAGAGGCCAACCCCTGCCGAGGCCCTGGCGGGGACTGCAGCATCCCCCAATCCTTGCAAAGGATTGCAAACTCCTGTTTCGTCTCAGGAGATGTGGTTATATCATAAAAGTTTTAATAATTGTGTACGAGATTTAGAAACACAAAACAATGACAACAATGACATATTTTCCAGGACCCACAGGGCACTGACATCTGGAATCTTTATAAAGCTGAAATTTGCATGAGGAAATTTTCTTGATTTACAATATTTATTTTTTTACCAGAATTATGCTCCCTAATATTTAGAGTAGGTAGGTAGGTAGGTAGGTAGATAAAGAATATATATAGAAAAAAAAAAATATAAATATATATATAACCAGGAATTTCTCTTTGGACAATGGTAAAAGATAAACAAGTTTCAAGTTGTGTGAATATTTATTTACAGGCTTTTGTAGGGGTTTGGGTAAGGAGCGCTTGACTATTGTCAACCATTCCAGAAAGGGTCTGTCTCCAGGTAAATGGAGGCTCCACCTAAGAAGTGTCATACTTATCGTGCAGTAAGTGATTATTAAGCACCTACTATGTGCTAAGTTTGTTAGTGCTTGCCGATGAGTAATGATTTATTTCATCATTTTATAATAATGGTCTTTGTTCTCAGCCTGTTTCTTCTGGCAACATCCAAATGAAAAGAACTTTACTTACAACTTCCCTGGCTTTGCTGGTGGCCTTTCTTATCAGGAGCCTGACTCCCAAGTATGACCAAAGCGTAAATTCACTGTTTTCTAATGGCTGATCTTAAGCCAACATAGAAGCCTCAGAGTCAACAGAAAACTCTGAGAAGCCAGCAAAGGTCATCAGTGCCTCTAGTGGCTTGGTCAACAGAGGGCCTTAAGACTGAAGACCCTTGATTTCTGCATGTACTTGACCTCAATTTTTAGGATTTTTCTGTTCTTAATGATGTTTGAGAAAATATGAGGCACCATGAGTCAAACAAAAATTGAAGAAAAGTTATTTCATGGGAAATAAAGCATATTTTAAATCAATACCAGTAGGGAGTAAAATGTAAAAGCTTTTGTCTAAGTTCAAAACAACCACATTCAAATCAGAATAGAAATCTGAAGGACAAGGAAAAATAGTTAAAAGAACAGGAAGAATGTCAGTGACAACAGTGGTTAATAACATTTCTTCAGGCCAGGCTTTGGACTAAGCAGTTCCACTCTGTATCTCATTTCATCCTCACAACAACTCTATGAGACAGGTATTATTATTTCCCCAATTTTCAGATGAGGAAATTGAAGCCTAGAGAGGTTAAATGAAATACCTGAGATTCTACAGTGAGTAAATGGAGATTGGAGTTCAGATCTAGGTCTGTGCAGCCACAAAACCATGGAAACTCTTTCTACTTCACTGCTGGTACATGTTGGAGTCCATTAAAGATGCGTCCAAGGAAATGGCATCAACAAGGAAGGAAATTTGATCTGGGTGTTGAAGGTGAAGTAGGATTGGGATGTAAAGAGCATCTCTCTGCCACATTTTATCCTGCTAGTCATCAGGGTTGTTGATTTAACTCATTTATAGGAAAAGAGGGCACAGTTAAACCATAGCAGCTGTGTGTTCTGTGAATGCCTATAAACAAAATGGCCCCATCAAAATGATGGTCCAGTCCTAAAGCTGATTTTAAAGTCATCTCATTGCCAAATTTTAAATTGACCTTTAAAATGTGTCTTACACATACTTTACAATTAACTCATCTTGGGCTCAACACTTCCCTATGATTTTACCCAAATAGCAGGGCCCAACTCAGCACCCTGCCTGGAGCAATTTCTGTCTGCCTCTGAGCTGTCCCTGAAATGCAAGTGAAAGGGCATGGGGGCTGAGAGGCTCTGTTTCTGTTGGTCTTCTAGCCTGGCTTCCTCACTGCCTGTGACTGGCCATTCTGGTAACTTCAGGCCTTGGAGATTAAAGCCCATGTTTGTCTTTCACCATCTGATGAAAGTGTCTGACCAGAACATGAAGTACACTGGGAAATCAGCCTCCACAGCTGGAGGAAGCTCTGTGAGTCTGACAAACCTAACACTGTAGGGAGAGGGGGTGATTCTCCTGAGAACTCAAGGAAGGTTCAGTCCTAACCTCTAACACACACCGCAGATTAGTACTGCTACTGCCCAAGAGGGCTCAGATGGGAAAATAATGCTAATACATTGTGGAGGTGGTGAATTCTAGATCCCCAAAGTCATGAAATTTCAAAGCTGACTGATTTTAATTTAGGTTCAGCTGACTGAAAGAGAACAGCGTGTTTTATGGTACTCTCTTAACACTACTAAGTGCAATATATTGAGTTAACCATTAATTTTTTTCTAAAGAAGTAGAAAACCTTGGTTGTATAATCACGGTCACATTCACATTTCTGTAAATGCTTCACCTTAGGCATGTCATGACTTTTCCAAAATGTTATTCCTTTGAGCACTTTACTTGGCTTTTTATTGAAAATAAATGAACAGAAAATACTGTTGCTGTGATGATTGTTAGGTCTTTGTGACTACTTTATGTTACTATATTTTAAATTTTTAATTATAAAATATTTTAAACACAAATGTACAGATATAATAGATGCCTGTGTATCACTACTGAAATTCAACAATTGTTGATGTTTTGCCATATTTAATATAGTTTTTTTTAAAAGAAAGATTTCATTGAAGTCCTGTCCACATTCCTTACCTTAGATTACCTTCATTTTCTTTCTGAAGGTAATCACTGTCCTGAAGTTGGAGAGTTGGTAGGTATGCTTTTTAAAACTTGTCCTTATAGGTATGTACTTATAACTACATGAACAGGTTTAAGGGGTGTGTGTGTGTACATATATATGGTATATGCATATATGTGTATATATATGGTATATGTATATATATGGTAGATATGTATATATGGTAGATGTGTATATATAAGAAATATATGTATATATCATATATGACATATTATATAAATGTAACATACTATATATATTCTTTGTGAACTGGCTTTTTTATGTTGCTTCCAGTTTTTTCCTGTGAACATCCTTGTGGGTATCTTCTTGTGTATGCACGTGAGAGTTTCTCTAATACACAGTAATAATATGTGTGCACATATTCAATTTTACTAGATAGTATTACACTGCAAAATAGTTTTACCAAGTTACATTTGTGTCAACAGTGTATAATATACCCCATTTCCCCATATTCTTGCCAATAAATCTTTTGCTAATGTAATGACTGTAAAATGGTATCTCTTTGCTTTATTTCATTTCCCTGATTACTAGTGAGATTAAACACCTTTATATATGTTTGGTGGTCTTTCAGCTTTCTTCTCCTTTCTTGTCTTATTTTTTCTTCTGAGCATTTTACTTTTGTCTTACTAATTTGTAGGAGATTTTTTGATGAGTAAGATTTCATTTTATTATTTCTTTTTTTATATATATACTTAAATTCTGGGGTATATGTGTGGAACATGCAGGTCTGTTACATAGTTATACATGGTGGTTTACTGCATCCATCACCCCGTCATCTACATTAGGTATTTCTCCTTCATCCTCTAGCCCCCCTCCCCCTGACAGACCATGTTGTGTGATGCTCCCCTCCCTATGTTCATGTGTTTTCATTGTTCAACTCCCACTTATGAGTAAGAACATGTGGTGTTTGGTTTTCAGTTCTTGTGTCAGTTTGCTGAGAATGATGGCTTCCAGCTTCATCCATGTCCCTGCAAAGGACATGAACTCATCCTTTTTTAAGGCTGCATAATATTCCATGGTATATATGTGCCAAGTTTTCTTAATCCGGTCTATCTTTG
>CAUYLG010077258.1:0-47489 GCA_963573385.1 Cacajao melanocephalus | reverse complement strand
AACCAGTTCAGGAAAGATCTTTTAAATGACAGCAGTAAAGATGAGACATCAAAGATGGAAAGGAGCCAGAATAAAAGGACTACATGCTTTGGGAGGCCGAGGTGGGCATATCATAAGGTCAAGAGATCAAGACCATCCTGGTCCACGTGGTGAAACCTGTCTCTACTAAAAATACAAAAATTAGCTGGGTGTGGTGGTGCACACCTGTTAGACCCAGCTACTCAGGAGGCTAAGGCAGGAGAATCACTTGAACCTGGGAGGCAGAAGTTGCAGTGAGGCATGATCATGCCACTGCACTCTAGTGTGGTGACAGAGCAAGACTCCATCTCAAAAAAAAAAAGAATGAGCAACTTGTAAAAAACTATCTGTTGGCTAATCTAGACTCTCTTCTTTTCTTAAACCTCTTAGGAAGTGATGTTCCAGATACACACAATACAGAATAAGTAATGAATTTGGAGAGGAACTCAGGATAGTGGGCTGGTTGAGGAGGGCTGGAGGAGAATTGATCTCTCAATTAATAAGCATTTATTAAGCACTTACTATATGCCCAAGGTTGTGCGAGGTGCTGTGGAGGCTACAAAAGCCATGTAACAGCTTCTTTTCATAAGGAACTTCAAAGCCTCTTCTCAGGTTAGATCTTACTCTAAGAAATAACCAGAAGCAAGCAACATAAAAGGAAATGGAACCGTGCCACTAAGCCAGAGCATAGAGACCAGCGGTATTTTCGTACAAACTGAGTGATGGGCCTCTGGAAGCCATGGCAGAGAAAACAACAAGGTCAGAAGGACAAAAAAAAGTCATAGCTTGAAAGGAATAGGCAAACTGGGGCTGGTAAGTTTAGTAACAGATTCCAGAGGGATTTATCCTTTCTTTTTTTCCCAGAGGTTTATTCTTTGCAAAACACTTTTATGTGTATTAATCTCATTTTAGCTTTGACACAATCCAGCAAGGGAGGCAAGGTGGGGATTAAAAACGGGGAAAGGATTTGAGAGAGATTTATGATGTAGAAACAGCAGGATTTTATGACCAATTAATCTTCTGGTTAAGGGTGACGGAGAGTCAAAGATGCCAACCCCCACTCACTCATTCACTCATAAAATCACTCACACAACAAATACTTGTTGAAGATATATCATGTGTCCTGTCTGTCCAGTGGTACTGGGCTTGCAGATTCCTGTCTGAGGCTATGAGGTCAATTACAGTGCCGTGTCTTGAGCAGGAGGTGGTGGTGGAGGAAAAGTACGGGATGCAGGTGGTTGTTCAGGTTTCTGGAGGTTCCGGTTTCCACCTTGTGGATTTGGGAGGGCTGTGGGACACACAGGTGAAATTGGCAAGTAGGCAGTTTTACAGAAAGGTTTAGCTTTCTCTGGACAAAGGTCTGGGATATGAAATAGACTATTAATTAGCCTATAGGTAAGAGTTAAAAGTGAGAGTGGATTAGATAACCTCCAGAGATCTTGGTTCAGATACTTAACAATTCAGAGCTTCAGTTTCTTGCTGTGGGAAATGAAGAAGATAGTATCTACACCTCGGGATTATTTTAGATCCAGTAAATGTGAATGGACCTTGAATACAGCAGTGCATTATATATGTTGAAAATATTATTGCCAATATTTCACCACTATAGTATCTGTATCTTGTTTCACCCATCAGTTTATTAAATTCCTCAAAAAAGACCAAAGTTATGCGCTCATATTCCTGCATTGTCTTCTTATCTTAATATCCCCAGGCAAAGGTCAAAAGTTAAACATGAATAGGTCTTGAGGTTTGGGCTTTGGAATAGAAATAAGAATACTGGAGCAAGGCCAGGCGCAGTGGCTCATGCCTGCAATCCCAGCACTTTGGGAAGCTGAGGCAGGTGAATCATTTGAGATCAGGAGTTCAAGACCAGCTGGCCAACATGGTGAAACCCTTCTCAACTAAAAATACAAAAATTAGCTGGTTGTGATGGTGCATGCCTGTAGTTCCAGGTACTTGAGAGACTGAGAAAGTAGAATCGCATGAACCCAGGAGGCAGAGGTTGCAGTGAGCCATGATCGCACCACTGCACTCCAGCCTGGGTGACAGAGTGAGGCTCTGTCTCAAAAAAAAAAAAAAAAAAGAAAAGAATATTGATGCTAGGTGCAGTGGCTTATGCCTGTAATTCCAGCACTTTGAGAGGCCGAGGAGGGAGGATCCCTTAAGCCCAGGAGCTAGAGACCAGCCTGGGCAAAATGGTGAAACCCCCATCTCTACAAAAACAATTATTTTTTAATTAGCTGGGCATGGCAGCACACCTGTGGTTCCAGCTGCTACAGTGGCCGAGGCAGAAGGATGGCTTGAGCCCAGGAGGTCGAGGCTGCAGTGAGCTGTGTTAGCAACACTGCACTCCAGCTTGGGTGACAGAGCAAGACTCTGTCTCAAAACAAAACAAAAATGTTGGATTAATTCATAAATACATTTTATATACGAAAGGTGTATCTGATCAGGAACTGGGGCAGAAAGATAAGTATGCAAGGCAGAACAGTGGTGCTGTTGTTGAGTTTGATTTCCAAAAGCACAGCTAATGAATGATTAATGTGAACAAGTGTTTTCACGTAGTCTGACCCTTGAAAAATGAAGGGGAGGGGAAATTTAGAGAAATTCGAGAGAAAAATTCAGGTTATGTCTAGACTCCCTGATTGTCCAAATGAAAGGCTGGTGAGAAAACCAGGATACCCAGGAAAATATTCAAAGCAAATTGGTGGAGACTAGGTTTAGGGGCACTATTTTAACTGAGTTCAAACAAGGATGAAACGGGTGACCAAGGAATGTTTTCAAAGGCCTCCTTTTTTTTTTTTTTTTTTTTGTCATTTTCTTTCTTTTCTTTTTTTCTCGAGAGGGAGTCTTGCTCTGTCACCCAGGCTGGAGTGCAGTGGCATGATCTTGGCTCACTGCAACCTCCACCTCCCGGGTTCGAGCGATTCTCCTGCCTCGGCCTCCCATGTAGCTGGGACTACAGGCATATACCACCACGCCTGGCTAATTTTTGTATTTTTATTAGAGACAGGGTTTCACCATGTTGGCCAAGCTGGTCTTGAACTCCTGGCCTCAGGTGATCCACCTGCCTCAGCCTCCTAAAGTGCTGGGATTACAGGTGTGAGCCACTGCACCCAGCATGTCATTTTCAATTCCATAAGACATGGCATAAAAACGACTTTCTTACATTAATCTATTTGTTGAATGATGAATCAGAACCTGCCTGGGAACATAAGGAACATATTTATACTCAGTTTTAAATTTTTCATCCGGTATGATATGGGAGTGACAGTTCAAGGCCATGGTCAGTCACTCCATTGAATTTTCTTGCTTTCATTAATTATTTTTTCTTTTTTAGAGAGGGTGTCTCACTCTGTTGCCCAGGCTGGAATGTAGTGGTGCCGTCATAGCTTGTTGCAGCCTTGAATCCCCAGCTCAAGCAATCCTCCTGACTCAGCCTTCCTTAATAGCTGGGACTACAGGTGCACACCACCATGCCTGTATAATTTTTTAAAACTTTATGTAGAGATGGTGTCTCACTAAGTTGTCCAGGCTGGTCTTGAACTCCTAGGCTCAAATGTTCCTCCCACCCCAGCCTCTCGAGTAGCTGGGATTCCAGCGCTAGCTCTTGTAACTGATGACTGGGTACATAGAGATGTCTTCTGTTCAGGTAACCCAATCTCAGAAGTTAACTGGAGGAAGAAGAGTCTCCTAGAACTGAAGATATGATTTCTCTGCTATCAGGAAAACAAGGTGGGATAGTTTCTTAAAATAGTAATTCTGCTGTGCCAGTCTTCCTCAGACCACAGGAATGACCATGAAGAGTCAGTCTATCTTTCTGCAGTGACAGAAAGGGCAAACACCCTGCTCACTTTGCTTTGGGGGGATCGCCTCCCTATAGACTGAGTTGCCTTGAGAGTGGGGATGGTCTTATTCATCTTTATAGCCCCATTATTTTCTGACACACATTTCCTGAGCACCTTTGGAGTGAGCACCATGAGAGCCAGGGGTGCGAGAGAAATAAGACAGCCTCTGCCAGCTGGGAGAGGGTGATACCCACACAGCTGCGCAATCTGGAGACAGAAGCGCCAGGTAACCCTGGAGCCTGCAAGAGCACACCCCACTCAGTGGGAAGGTGTGTGTCACTGGCACTTTTCTGAAGCAGGTGAGGCTTTGAGAATGACAAGCCAGCCGGGCCAAGAGAGCTGGAGAGAAAGGAAGGCTGGGAGGGGGAGGTGGGGGCAACCCAAGTGTGGATGGGTCAATGGCACCTAGCTAAGTGTGCTGCAGAGAAAGTGCCCGGGGAGAGGCAGAATGATTGACAGAGGTGGAAGTGGATGCATTGGCCAGAAACAAGAAGGACCGGTCTTTGTGTGAGGTGGGAGGAGAAGCATGAGGGCAGATGGGACTACAGGCTGGGGTACAGAGGGGTCAGTGATAGACAGGGGTTCAATAAATGTTGGCTCAGTCATCAGTTAAGAGGGTAGCCTCTGGCCGGGCGCAGTGGCTCACACCTGTAATCCCAGCACTTTGGGAGGCCGAGGTGGGTGGATCACCAGGTCAAGAGGTCGAGACCAACCTGGCCAACATGGTAAACCCCATCTGTACTAAAAATACAAAAATTAGCCAGGCATGGTGGGGCACACCTGTAGTCCCAGCTACTCCGGAGGCTGAGGCAGGATAATCGCTTGAACCTGGAAGATGGAGGTTGCAGTGAGCCAAGATAGCACCACTGCACTCCAGCCTGGGTGACAGCAAGACTCTCTCTCAAGCAAAAAAAAAAAAAAAAGAATGTAGCCTCTGTGCAACACTTGGGTGGGTCTGGGAATGCAGCTGACCTTTCCTCGGCCAGATTTCTGCTTCCTCTGGCCCTGGCCCTCTCCACAGCTAAGGAGAATATGTTCTTCAGTTCAGAAGCCAGAAAGAACGTCAGCAGATCTCAAATGCTTCACCTAAGACGCCGCCCCTGCTCACTCCGCTCATTCCTTCTGGCAAGGCCCCACTTCTACCTGTTCAGGGTCCCCTGATGCTGCCTCCTGGGAAGGGGCTGGAAAGGGCTTGGGGCCTGGCTGTACCTCCCTCTGATCCGATCCTGATTCAAAAGGTCTAGCTCTCTGCCTTGATCAGCCAGTTTAGTCTTTCTGTGGGGACTGTTTTCTTCTCTCCTCAAATCTATCTCAAGGCTGGGCACGGTGGCTCACACCTGTAATCCCAGCACTTTGGGAGGCCGAGGCAGGCGGATCACCTGAGGCCAGGAGTTCAAGACCAGCCTGACCAACGTGACAAAACCCTGTCTCTACTAAAAATACAAAGCAAAAAAACTGTCTCCTTGATGTCCTCAGACTGCCCCCTGAGAGGATGGGAGTGAGGACAAAGTGGGGATCCAAAAAGCATGCTTGGCTCTAGGGTGATTGTGTGCACCGAGGCAAGTACAGATGAAACCATGGCTTCACACTAATCCACTAGATGGGAGTAAGACGGAAACAGGATGGGCCCTGTGTTAACTGTTGAGGATGAACGACAGGTACAGGGGGTTTCATTATACTCTACTTTTGCAATTTTCCATAATAAAAAGTTGAAGAAGGCCGGGCGTCATGGCTCACACCTGTAATCCAGCACTTTGGGAGGCTGAGGCAGGCAGATCACAAGGTCAGGAGTTCCAGACCAGCCTGGCCAACATGGTGAAACCCATTCTCTATTAAAAATACAAAAAATTAGCTGGGCATGGTGGTGCGCACCTGTAATCTCAGCTACTCAGAAGACTGAGGCAGGAGAATCACTTGAACCTGGGAGGCAGAGGTTGCAGTGAGCTGAGATCACACCACTGCACTCCAGCCTGGGAGACAGAGTGAGACTCTGTCTCAAAAAAAAAAAAAAATTGAAAAATAAATAGTTGGTATTTTGAAAATACTGTTAATTGACACTAATACTTCATTCTTTTTCAGTCATGTGATAAATGTATTATTTACCAATGTAGGTGGGGGAATAATACATTTATTATTCCTGAAGCAAGAACTGTTTTGTAGGAACACTGCTGGTTTGAATCTCTCCTTCCGTCTCTCACCTCCAACTCCAGTCTTTGACCAGTATTAACCGGTACTACCCTTCCTTGGTTCTAATCAGAGTTACCCTTCAACTTCATTCCTCCTGTCTGAGCATGCTTTGCCTTTATCTGTTTTTCATCTCTAAGGGTAATCCTCGTGTAAGGAAGCTTCGATTTCAACCTAACAACTGAAACCTTCCCCTGATCTAAGCTTTTCTTTCCACCGCAGCTATGACTTTGATGTGATGGGGAGTTGCTGGTTGTCACACTTGTTTTTAAATTACTCCTCTTGGATAAATAATCTTGTTTTGTCTAGCTTTATCATAGAGGTCTCTGATATTTCAAAAAGAAGTATCTAGATAACCAACCAGAGAACTTTTGGGGGAAAAACAAAACAAAACAAATAAAAAGAAGTATCAGAGCACTGAAAAGACGCTTAGCAATATTAATCGTGAAAAACAAATTTCAGCTATGAAAGATTATCTTGGATTGAAACCACACTGTGATTGAGAAACTTGAGGACAAAGTAACTTCATGAGTCAAAAGATAAGAAACCAGCTAGCAAGAATAGCAGATGTTTTGGGTGGAGCCTTTGTCACAGGCTGAGCTGGGGTAATTCACATCCAGCCCTCTAACTGTCCTTCCCTCCAGGCCCAACCCATCCCATTCCACTTTCTTCAGGGCTCCTCATTAACTTCGATATAAAACCCAAATTTCTTAAAGGGCATCAAAGATGACTCTATCTCCCATCTTGTGTCTCAAAGTTTCCTTCTTCTTAGAAGCCTTTCTTGACTCCTCTAAAAAAAAAAAAAGGGGGGGTGATTTCTCCATGGGTGCTTCCAAAGCACCAAAATATACTATTTATTTCTTAATTTATTTAGGAGGCAGGGTCTTGCTATATTGCCCAGGCTAGAGTGCAGTGGCTATTCACAGGTATGATCATAGCACACTGCAGCCTTAAACTCCTGGGCTCAAGCAGTCCTCCCTCCGTGGCCTCCCTATCCGGGAGCTGGAATTACAGATGCTACAGCAAGACCCAGCCCTACGATAGATATCTTTATTATTGTTTTCTCTGCTACAAGTTCTTTGAGCTCAGACGGTTTTGTTTCTCCTGTGCACTACCTGTGCTTAATACCTAGGGGTTTCTCAAACAAAAAAAAAAGAAGAAGCTGAGTAGATCCGTGACCCTATAGAATTGTATTATAGCAATCGCAAATGAAGATAGCTAATTAAACAAGCCCATAGGCTGCCAACAGAAAAGTTACTTTCCTAATAGAAGAAGAGCATTCTCCATAAAAGATATAGTACAGACTATAATAACAATTTATTATTTAATAAAATGATTTATTTTATATTTAGTTATATATTTTTATTGTGTGTTTACTAAGGAGTCAGCCTTTGCTAAACACTTTATCTACTTTACCTCATTTGCATTTATCCTAAACTTTTATCTGTTTATTTATACTCCCTCTCCTTCACCTCCCTTATATCTTGTCAAATCTGTTAAGAATGTGGAGACTAGGGCCAGGCGCCATGGCTCATGCCTGTAATCCCAGCACTTTGGGAGGTGGACGGATTGCTTGACACCAGGAGTTTGAGACCAGCCTGGCCAACATGGTGAAACCCCATCTCTACTAAAAAGACAAAAATTAGCCAGGTATGGTGGCAGGCACCTGTAATCCCAGCTACTTGGGAGGCTGAGGCAGGTGAATCGCTTGAACCCGGGAGGCAGAGGTTGCAGTGAGCCAAGATTGCTCCACTGCATCCCAGCCTAGTCGACAGAGTGAGACCCTGTCTCAAAATAAAATAAAATAAAATAAAATCTGCATACCTAGATTATGATGCAACACTGCAAATATAGTAAAAAATGTAACTGTATATGTTATGCAAGTGAATTTTATGGTATGTATATACATCCATACAGTATGTACATTATATCTCAATAAAACTGGTTTTAAAATCCTATGTAAATGAACTGAAAAGGTCTAGAAGCAAGTACACTCAACTGTTAACTGTTAATTTGAAGGAAGGAACTGAGATGGGGGATTGGCCTTAAGGAGAACAAATTTGATTTTTTTTTTTTTTTTATAGAGACGGGGTTTCACCGTGGTCTCGATCTCTTGACCTCGTGATCCGCCCATCTCGGCTCCCAAAGTGCTGGGATTATAGGCATGAGCCACCATGCCCGGCCTCAAATTTGATTTTTTAAATTCTGTGCACTTCTGTATCTGAATGTTTTCCAGTGAGCATATGTGTTAACTTGTATATTTTTGGTCGGTTGTATTCACTGCTGTAATCCTAGCACCCAGATCAGTGCCTACACATAGCAGAGGCTCAATAAATATTTGTCAAATGAATAAATAAATGAATTATATTTTAAATGTAAAAAAACTCAAATGGAGTACATAATAACTTGATTGGTTTGTGTATGGCTGACGCAAACTTTCTAATTTTTAAAATTCATTTCCAAAATAGATTTATGGAAGCGATGCTTTTTAGCAATTTGAAAACTATTCTTGGAATACTCTGAATGGGTCCTGGCTTAAAAAATCTAAGCACTGAATTTGATTTTTGGCTGTAAAATTTTGCTATGAAAGGAGTTTCCCCAGTATATCTTTTAATCAATCTGCTATAAAGCATGTACAATCTTTTTTTTTTAATCTAATATAAGAAAATGAGGTGTTGTAACTGAACAGCTGCAGTGGCTCACATCTGTAATCCCACATTTTGGGAGGCAAAGGTGGGAGGATTACTTCAGGAGTTCAAGACTAGTTTGGGCAACACTGCGAGACCTGGTGTCTACAAAAAAATTTTTTTTTTAGTTAGCCAGGTGTGGGCCTGTAATCCCAGCACTTTGGGAGGCCAAGGCAGGAAGATCACTTGAGGCCAGGAGTTCCAGACCAGCCTGGCTAATGTGGTGAAACCCCATCCCAGCTTCTCAGGAGGCTGAGGCAGGAGAATCCCTTAAACTCAGGAGGTGGCGCTTGCAGTGAGCTAAGATCATGCCATTGCACTCCAGCCTGGGCCACAGAGCAAGAATCCATCTAAAAAAAAATTTTTTTTTAATACAAATTAGCTGGGTGTGGTGGCACACACCTGTGATCCCATATACTCGGTGGCTGAGGCAGGAGAATTGTTTGAACCCAGGAGGCAGAGGTTGAAGTGAGCTGAGATCATGCCATTGCACTCCAGCCTGGGCAACAGAATGAGCCTCCATCTCAAAAAAAAAAAAAATTATCCAAGTGAGGGAGCACACACTTGTAGTCCCAGCTATTTGGGAGGCTGAATGGGGAGGATTGCTCGAGGCCAGGAATTCAGAGCTGAGGTGAGCCGTGATCAAACCACTGCACTCCAAACTGGGTAACAGAATGGGACCCTGTTTCTTAAAACATGTACACAAGAATATCATACTCAACTTGCTTCTCCTGGTGTCTTAGTTCACTTTCTGTTGCTAAGACAGAATACCTGAGACTGGGTAATTTATAAATTAAAGAAGTTTATTTGGCTCATGGTTCAGGAGGCCGGGTAGTCCAAGGACATGGCAGCAACTTCTGGTGCGTGCTTTCGTACTGCGTCATAACATAGTGGAAAAGCAGAAGGACAAGCAGCATATGCAAAAGAGACTGCGAGAGTGAGCCAAGCTAGCTTTTATAACAACCTGCTCTCCAGAGGGCTAACTCACTCCCGTGAGAGCTAATTCACTCCCTGGAGCACTCACTTCACCTGATGGCATTATGACCCAATTATCTCTTAGAGGCCCCATCTCTTAATACTGTTACATTGGCAATTTAAGAGCTTCCAAGACAGGAACTTCGGGGGGACACATTCCCCTAGGCCTGAGGAACTCAGATGCCTCTAAGATGATTGACAGACAGGCTTCAGATTCACTTTAATCAAATCCCAGTGGCTTGGGGCAGGGTTTAGTTTTGTTTAATTGAATTCAGCAGTTTTCTTAATTCTTCAAACAAAGTAACGTAATTATTTGAATATGATGTAACTAATGGATTGACTTTTCAAGGTTCCTTTTTGGTCTTATGATCCTAAGAAGTCCAAGACTAGCAAATACGGTTTTTAAAGAAGAAGAGGGAATCTACAATTAATGAAGGTTTATTTCTCATACTTTGTGCTTCTGTGAGAACAAGAAAAGGGTATTGTGGTTTTAAAATGTGGTTTGGGAAATGTTCATGGTAATGGAAAGATCAGTGTTGGGTCAGACTGTGAGGGTGCCTGATGCAGAGAGAAACTCAGTTTGAAACAAGAAAAAAGAGAAACGGGAAGAACAAAATGAAGGATGGGTGAAAGCTGCAATTTTTGAGAAGTGATGATCAAGAGACTTTCTGGTGAAAAGCCAGTCAATCTAGAGATCAGAGATTCAACAGACCCATTTCAGGCCTAAGCACACCTATCATTCAGTTGTAGTTAGTAGGAAAATTCGAAGGGTTTGGGGTGATTTCTGAACCCATCTTCAGGGCAAAGAATTTGCTTTGGGCTCTTTGGCTCACACCTGTAATCCCAGCACTTTGGGAGGCCAAGGCAGGTAGATCACCTGAGGTCAGTAGTTTGAGACCAGCCTGTCCAACATGGCAGAATCGTGTCTGTACTAAAAATACAAAAATTAGCTGGGCATGGTGGCGCACACCTGTAATCCCAGCTACTTGAACCCAGGAGGCAGAGATTGCAGTGAGCCAAGATCACACCACTGCACTCCAGCCTGGGCAACAGAGCACGACTCCATCTCAAAAAAAAAAAAGAGGCTGGGCACAGTGGCTCACACCTGTAATCCCAGCACTTTGGGAGGCCGAAGTGGGTGGATCACTTGAGGTCAGGAGTTCAAGACCAGCCTGGCCAACAAGGTGATAACCCGTCTCTACTAAAAATACAGAAATTAGCTGTTTGTGGTGGCTCATGCCTGTAGTCCCAGGTACTCGGGAGGCTGAGGAAGGAGACTCTCTTGAACTCAGAAGGCGGAGGTTGCAGTGAGCCAAGATCACACCACTGCACTCCAGCCTGGGCCACAAAGCAAGACTCCATTTCAAAAATAATAATAATTTGCTGATTCCTTTTTCTAGATATTTGTATTTGGGGCAGGAATCATTGAAATTGTGTCCTGCTGTATAGCTAGTGGTTGTGGGGGGCATAAAGGGATAGAGTGAATGACAAAGACCCTGCTGAGGAAGCAAGCCTAGCCATCTCTCCAGACACCCACCACAGCTCCTCTCCCTCTCCAGCCACTCCCACTTCTGCGAACCCCAGTGGGACAAGGAAAAGTAAATGAGAAGATAAATTCCAAGAGAAGACCATCAAACTTGTCCAACAAAAAGTCTGCATTGACCTTAGGAGGATATATTTTGAGATGGAGTCTCACTCCGTGGCCCAGGCTGGAGTGCAGTGGTGTGATCTCGGCTCACTGCAATGTCCACCTCCTGGGTTCAAGCCATTCTCCTGCCTCAGCCTCCCGAGTAGCTGGGAAGAGAAATGCAAATCAAAATCACAATGAGATACTATCCCACACTAGTCAGAATGGCCATTACTAAAAAGTCAAAAAATAACAGATGCTAGTGAGATTATGGAGAGAAGGGAATGCTTATACACTGCTGGTGGGAATGTAAATTAGTCCAGCCACTGTGGAAAGCAGCTTGGCGATTCCTCAAAGAACTTAAAACAGAACTGCCATTCCACCCAGCAATTCCATTACTGGGTATATACCCAAGGAAATAGAAATCATTTTACCATAAAGACACACACATGTGTATGTTCATTGCAGCACTCTTCACAATAGCATAAGACATGGAATGGACCCAAATGCCCATCAATGGTGGACTGGATAAAGAAAATGTGCCACATAGACACCATGGAATACTACCCAGCCATAAAAAACAATGAGATCATGTCCTTTGCAGCAACATGGTCGGAGCTGGAGGTCATTACCCTAACGGAACTAATGCAGAAACAGAAAGTCAGACAGTGCATGTTCCCATCTGTAAGTGGGAGCTAAACACTGAGTACACATGGATACAAAGAAGGGAACAACAGGCACAGGGGCCCACTTGAGGGTGGAGGCTGAGAGGAGGGTGAGGATCAAAAAACTACCTGTCAGGCACCATGCTTATTACCTGGGTGACAACATAATCTGTATACTAAGCCCCCATGACACACCATTCACCTACATAACAAACCTGCACATGTATCCCTGAACCTAAAATGAAAGTTAAAAAAAAAAAACAAATGGAATCAGTGGTAGATTCAAAAATGGAAGGAGTGTGGCATAATCATTTGAAGAGTTCGGTGTGAGTGAAGAGAGGGCGGGTTGGTACAGTAGTATTGACAGATGTGTCTCCTGCATTGAAGGGTCCTCGTTATAGTGAAAGATGAAGAGGAAGGAGCCAGCAAAAAGATATGGGGGATCGTTTTGGAAAATGAAGAAATGACTGAGGATCAAGGTTTCTGTTTACAGTCGAAGGGGAGAAAGACTGAAGGCTGGAAAGGGGATCGCTTTCGTGTGTAGAGGAATATGAGCACTGGATTTTTAAGAGAAGAATAAAAGAGACACTACGTGCGAGGCTCCGGGAATGATGACAATATTGGTGGGGGGTGTGTGTGCGTGGTGTGCGTTGCAGGGAGTGGGCATTGATCTGATGGAAGGAATGTCTGTGTGGAGGAGGAAGTAGCCATCAGCCTGAAGTTGACCATTAAAAAAGGTCCCAAAACACATTCAACGGAGTCTTATCTTCTTAAATGACTCTGAAGTTTCAAGAAAATTTGCCTGGAAAGGCAGTCCTCTTCCTCGCCCATTGAAGATACTGTATTTTACTTTTGAAAAGCCAATGACAAAGATGCAACACCTTTTTAATAACGAATCTCCTCCTTTGATAGCTTAGCTTTTTAGCTGCCTAGAGAAAGGCAGACTGGGAGACGGCCGTCTTGGTCCATTCCCCTGTACGCTTTTTGCTAAGGCTTTTTTCTGATGCTCAGTGTTTGAACTGCCATGTACTTTTGCAAAAATGCATTTCCTGGATGTGTGTGTTTTATGGCAATTGCTACCCTTTCTTCTAATCACTTGCCACAGGTGTCTCCTAGCTATCGGGGTATAACTGATGGTACAAGGGGAGGCCTGTGTGCCAGGCTGTGAGCCTAGGCAGGTTGTTGGAAAGGCAGTTGTATATTAGGGGTTGGTGTTTGGTACATTACCGATAGGAAGCCTGGAGGGAGGACTGGCGTGGAGATGATCTGCATCTGCTATGAGGAGCAAGAAACATTGAATAAATAGGCAAAATTGCTAAGGAGAAAATGCTCTCCTAACTTCAATTCTTGTGCTTTTCCTTCCTTTGGCCACCCCATCTTCAGATGCCCAACAGTGGCATAAAAATTTATTTCTTAAACAAAAACCCTGGCCGGGCACAGTGGCTCACGCCTGTAATCCCAGCACTTTGGGAAGCCAAGGTGGGTGGATCACAAGGTCAGGAGTTCCAGACTAGCCTGGCCAAGATGGTGAAACCTCGTCTCTATTCAAAATTACAAAAAAATTAGCCAGGCATGGTGGCACGTGCCTATAATCCCAGCTACTCAGGAGGCTGAGGCAGGGGAATCGCATGAAGCTGGGAGGTTATCTGAGGAATACTCAAGGCCTGGAAAAAGAAGACCAATGGTTATCTTTAGATATTAAAGGGTTGTCTGCCACATAGAAGAGGGAAATATTCCGTGTCACTCTGGAGGGCAGAGCTAGGATCAATGGGAGGAAGTGACCAGGAAATACATATTGGATTAAAAATAAGAAAGAAATTTCTACTAATTAGAGTTGTTCAAAAGGAGAATGGAAAAAAGCAAACTGCAGAACAGCATTAGAAGTATAATTCCATTTGACTTTGAAATTGCACACAAAAGTCTTTAAGCAGTGGAGAGACAGGATCATTGCTTTAGAAAAACGATGCTGAAGGTAAGCTAGAAGGTGTATGAGAAAAGGAGGTACGGATAGCCAGTGAATAGCCCATTGAAATAGTCTAGCCAAAAGGTGATGAGACCTTAAACTGGGGTAGTAGAAGTGGGCATCATGAATTAGAGATGACGCAATTGTCCATCGATGGATAAATAGATAAACAAAATGTGGTCTATGCATACAATGGAATATGATTCCACCTTAAAGGTGAAGGAAATTCTGACATGGGCTACAAGATGGATGAACATTGAGGACATTATGTTAAGTAAAATAAACTAGTCACAGAAGGACAAATAGTTATATGTGGTGGAATATATGCTATTACATACTCTACCACCTAGAGTAGTCAAATTCATAGAAAGTAGAATGTTAGTTGTCACAGGGGGTAGGGAGAGGGAAAGAGAAGCAGGAGTTAGTGTTTAATGGATACAGAGTTTTAATTGGGAAAGATGAAAAAGTTCTGGAGATGAATGGTAGTGATGGTTGCACTATTATGTGAATTTACTTAATGCAATTGAACTGTATACTTAAAAGTGGTTAAAACGGTAAATTTTATGTTATGTATATTTTACCACAATAAAAAACACTTGTTAGTTTAAAACAAACAAGGTTAGAGATGAATTTGAGAAAGAGTTTAAAGATACAAATGAAATGTGGGGTAAAGGTGACTGCCAAGCTATCTAACTGAGCTGACTAGGTGGACGATGAGGCCATTAGCCAAGAAAGAGAACATTAACCAAGAAGGCAAACAGAGATCAGGAACTCAGCTGGAGAAATGTGAAGTTTGAGTGGCCTGCCAAACATACAATGGGAGGTTTAAAAAATAACTTTATTGAGTTGTATACAATAAATTGCACCTATTTAAAGTGTGCCATTGAAAGAGTTTTGTTTTTTTTTTTAATAATGGCTAGCATTTATTAGATGCCTATTACAGCCATTTTCCCAATTTTTTGTTTTAAAAAGACAGTTCACTGTGTTGCCGAATCTGGTCTTGAACTCCTGAGCTCAGCGATCCCCCTCCACACCTCATCGTCCTGAGCAGCTGGGATTACAGGTACACACAGCCACACCTGGCTCAATTCAAAGAGCCTTTGCTTTGTTCTGTATAGGAGATGAATGTCTTGCTTTGATGCCCAGGCTGGAGTGCTGTGGTGTGATCATAGCTCAATGCAGTCTCAAATGCCCGGGCTCAAGAGATCCTCCCATTTCAGCCTCCCAAGTAGCTGGGACGAAAGGGATGTCCACCTCGCCTGGCTAATGTTTTCATTTTTATTTTCGTAGAGATGAGGTCTTGCTATCTTGCCCAGGCTAGTCTCAAACTCCTGGCCTCAAGTGATCCTCCCACTTTGGCCTCCAAAGTGTTAGGATTACAGGTGTGAGCCACCACACCTAGTCAGTTTAATGCACACATTCATGAACCCACCACAACCATGGTTCAGAACATTCCTGTCATCCCCCAAATTTTCTCATTTCCCTTATCCTTCTCTACCCCTGCCCCAGAAAGCAACTGGGCTTTCTGCCACTTACAGGTTAGTTTGCATTTTCTATAAAGGTAAACATCTAATAATGTAGTTTTGTGAGTCGGTCTGACTTATTTCAATGAGCAGAAAGATTTTGAGAGCCAGCCATGTTGTGAGCATCGGTAGTTCATTCCTGTTTATTATGTACCCCGTCACACCTTTAGAATATGTCACAATTTGTTTATGGCATAAACAAATTGGTTTATGCTGGTTGTTGAACATTTGGTTTGCTTCTAGTTTGGGGTTTTTTTTGTTTTTGTTTTTGGAGACGGAGTCTCACTATGATGCTGGAATGCAGTGACGCGATCTTGGCTCACTGCAACCTAAGCCTCCCGGGATCAAATGATTCTCCTGCCTTCGTCTCCCGAGTAGCTGGGACTACAGGCCCGCACCACCATGCCCAGCTCATTTTTGTATTTTGAGCAGAGACGGGGTTTCACCATGCTGGCCGGTATGGTCTCAAACTCCTGACCTCGTGATCTGCCCACCTCGGCCTCCCAAAGTGCTGGGATTACAGGCATGAGCCACCGCGCCCAGCCTCTAGTTTTTAACTATTACAAATAAAACCACAATGAACATTGCTATACAAGTCTTTATGTGGACATATATTTTCATTTTTCCTGGCTAAATACCCAGAGGTGGAATGACAAATGACAAGGTTGAATGGTAGGTATATGTTTAACTCGGATTTTTTTTTTTTTTTTTTTTTGAGACAGAGTCTCACTGTCTCGCCTGGCCAGGCTGGAGTGCAGTAGCACGATCTCGGTTCACTGCAACCTCCGCCTCCCAGGTTAAAGCAATTCTCCTGCCTTAGCCTCCGGAGTAGCTAGGACTACAAGCATGTGCTGCCATGCCTGGCTAATTTTTGTATTTTTAGTGGAGACAGGGTTTCGCCATGTTGGCCTGGCTGGTCTCAAACTCCTGGCCTCAGGTGATCTGCCCACCTCAGCCTCCCAAAGTGCTAGAATCACAGGCATGAGCCACTGCGACCAGCCATGTTTAACTTTTAAAGAAGCTATCAGTTTTCCAAAGTGCTTGTACCATTTTACATTCCTATCAGCAGTTGTACATTTTCACCAACACTTGGTATTGTCATCTTTTTATCTTGAGCCATTCTCATTGGTGTGTAGTGGCATCTCATTTTGGTTTTAACTTGTGTTTTCCATGTAAGTAACAATATCGAGCATCTTTTCATGTGCTTTCATGTAACTTCTTTTTATAAAGCATCTGTTTGTCTTTTGACCACTGAAAAAATTGCATTGCTTTTTAATTGCATTGTAATAGTCTTTTAAATATTCTAGATACCAGTCCATTATATGTATTGCAAATATTTTTTCATTGTATGCTTTTTCTTTTTTCATTTTCTTTTTTAAAATATATGAATAACTTGTTTTTGAGATGACTGTGTTTCCCAGGCTGCTCTCAAACTGCTGAGCTTAAGCAACCCTCCCACTTTGGCCTCCCAAAGTGCTGGAATTACAGGCATGAACCACTGTGCCTGGCCTTTTCATTTACTTAACAGTATCTTTCTAAGAGCAAATTTTTAAGTTTTGATAAGGTTTGCTTTGCAGTTTTCTCTTTTATGAAAGTTTGCTTTTTGTGTCCTAAGATTTCTCTTCTGTTTAACTCTGGGAGTTTTCTAGATTGTACACTTAGGTCTCTTGTTCATTTTAAGTTGATTTCTGTGTATAGCATGATATAAACATCAATGTTCATTTCTTTTTTTTTTTTTTTTTTGAGACAGGGTCTTACTCTGTCTCCCAACCTGGAATTCAGTGGCATCATCATGGCTCACTGCAACCTCTGCCTCCCAGGCTTAAGTGATCTTCCCACCTCAGCCTCCTGAGTAGCTGGGACTACAGGCATGCACCACCACACACAGCTAATTTTTATATTTTTTGTAGAGATGGGGTTTCGCCATGTTGCCCAGGCTGGCTCAGCCATCCACCCGCCTCAGCCTACCAAAGTGTTGGAATTATAGGCGTAAGCCACCACGCCCAGCCTCAATGTTTGTTTCTTTTTCCGTATGACTACCCAGTTGTTTTAGTAAAATTTGTTGAAAAGTCTTTCCTTTTTGTGCTGAATGACTTACCAACTTTGTTGAAAATGAATTGAACATATATGTCTGGGACTATTTCTGGTGTCTATTCAGTTGCAGGTGGAGATATCTAGTGGAATGTGTGACAGAGGGAATTAGAGCTACTTTTTTGATGAATACCAGCAATGTAATTTTGCCTACACACAGAGAAAAGCACCTGTCTTCAGGAAAGTCTACCTACCAACATCAAGTTTACACATCACTTCCTGAATTCTTTGTTTTTTAAGAGACAGGATCTAATTCTGCCCCCAAGCTGGAATGCAGTGGTGTGATCATAGCTCACTGCAGCCTCAAATTCTTGTCTCAAGCGCTCCTCTCACCTCGGCCTCCCAAATTCCTAAACTTTTTTTTATTTGCCAAATTCCTCATTTTTTTTTTCAGACAGAGTCTCACTCTGTTGCCCAGGCTGGAGTACGGTGGCACGATGTCAGCTCACTGCAACCTCTGCCTCCCTGGCTCAAGTGATTCTTGTGCCTCAGCCTCCCAAGTAGCTGGGATTATAGGCAAGCACCACCACATTGACTAATTTTTGTATTTTTAGTAGAGACGGGGTTTTGCCAGCTTGGCCAAGCTGGTCTCAAACTCCTGGCCCTAAGTGATCTACCCACCTAGGCCTCCAGAAGTGCTGGGATTAAAGGCATGAGCCACCGCATCCAGCCCAAATTCCTAAATTCTTAATTGAAATATTTATCTCATATGACTCTTTTTAGAGCCAAGACCTACAGTGATAAGGCAAGGGAAAATGTGGAAACCTGGGTTTAGACTTGGTGAAGGCATGGCAGAAAGTATTTGGGAGACCCAATTCTTGCCAACACTAAACGTATTTATTTTTTCTGTTAGAAAGTTTACAGGTCAAAGAATTGAAAATGCCTGGAAGAAAAAAACATAAAAACAAAAAACAAAACACACACACACACACACACACACACACACACACACACACACACAGAGAGAGAAAAGAAAGAAAATGCCTGGAAGACAGCTGAAGGATCTGGGAGCTTTGGGGGCAGACAGGATCTGGACATCAGCAAACTCTCCAGTTTTTTCTTATTTCTATTCATGTCACACAGAGCCATCTTCCGGGGCAACACAACCCCTGCCCATTCTTGCCCTGGCATTGGTGCAGATGTGTGGACCTTTCTTTTTATCTCTAGAGTCCAAAAGAAGCCAATGCTTTATAGAAATTGATTCATCCCCATCTGAGAATAGTGGCCATTCCACCTCATAATGGCACAAAAAATCCTTTTGTTCTCACAAAGGTTGTCCCCACAAAGGTTGTCCCTCATTTCTCTCCACTTGCCTATAATGGCCTGAGGAAAGAAGAAAACTTGTCCCGAGATTGTTTATTATAAATATGAATTTAAAATAAATATGGCAGCAATGTTTAAGATACAGAAGAAACTAAATAAGCAATTCCATTTTAGGCCGGGCACGGTGGTTCATGCCTGTAATCCCAGCACTTTGGGTGGCCGAGATGGGTGGATCACTTGAGGTCAGAAGATCGAGACTATCCTGGCCAACATGGTGAAATCCCATCTCTACTAAAAATACAAAAATCAGCACCACTACATGGTGGTGCGCACCTGTAGTCCCAGCTACTTGGGAGGCTGAGGCCAGAGAATTGCTGGAACTCAGAAGGCAGAGATTGCAGTGAGCTGAAATAGTGCCACTGTACTCCAACCTGGGTGACAGAGAGAGACTCCATCTCAAAAAAAAGAAGAAGAAGAAATTCCATTTGAATTGGTCGTTTAAAAGGATAGAAGACTGTGCTGAAGAACCCACATTCAGAAGCGAGTGACCTAGTGGGCCAAGGAATCTATTTGTAGCCTGACTTTGGCACACATCATAACAGTGTTAACCTCTGTTCCTCCTCCTAGTGAGAGCTACACATGCTATTAGGTCAAATACATATCGACTGTTTAACTATACTTATTTAAAATGAGCAAGTTGAAAACATGTTCCAAACAAATCCTTTTCCACTGACACATGCTGTATTTTTTGCTTTTACAACTTTAAATTTCTATCCTCTTTCCACCAATACAACTGCATCTTCTTGTTAAGAAAATAGTTACCTTAGGAATTAACTTTATATCCTTCAATAAGAGTTTTTTGTTTTTTTGTTTATGTGTTTGTTTGAGATGAGGGTCTCACTATATTGCCCAGATTAGTCTCAAATTCCTGGGCTCAAGTGATCTTCCTGCCTCAACCTATTGAGTAGGTGGGACTACAGGCACATGCTACTTACTGCACCAGACTTGAACAGGAATTTTTAGAAGTGCCTAGAAATTAAAGTTCTAGGGTTTTGTACTGTTGAGTTAGTGATATTTCTGAAGAAACAGTGTCAGATCCACCAGTTGCTAAGCCTGCTCCCTTAAAGTCACTCAAAAATGTATTTAGACTCCAAGGCAATCAACAGAAAGGAAAAATTATTTTTCCCAACATTTGTGTTTCTGAATGCTTGCTATGCTGAATTTTGCACTGAATGTTCTTGTTTAACCTTTTGTCTGATTATTTTAAGTCCTCCTCTAAGACCATTATTACTATATGTATACATGTGTGTGTATGGATGCCTGTATGTGTGTATATATGTTAGGTGGGTGGAGAACAGCATAAGATGTCTTTAAGTTTCCCATAATTGAAAAGCTGGCTGGGCACAGTGGCTCATACCTGTAATTCCAGCACTTTGGGAGGCAGAGGAAGGAGGATCTCTTGAGCCCAGGAGTTCAAAACCAGCCTGGGCAACATAATGAGACCCTATATCTACACATAAATAAATAAATAAAAATTAGCCAGGTAAGGTTGTACACGCTTATAGCCCCAGTTACTCAGGAGGCCCAGATGGGAAGATCACTTGAGCCCAGGAGGGCAAGGCTGTGGTGAGCTGAGTTTGAGCCACTGCACTCCAGCCTGGGCAACAGAGTGAGACCGTCTCAAAAAAAAGAAAAAGTCGATAGCCACCTGGAATCACATTAGGCCAGTGGATGCATTTTCAGCACAGTCTGTTTACTATTTTGAATCTTTTGGGTCTAAAATTTTTGTAGCTATTGCCATAGCAGCAATTCAGATCCATTTCTTAGTGATGTTACAATAACTATCATAATATCCAAATTAGAAAATAATAATTCTGATAAGAGTTTGTCTTTGTTTTGTTTAGTGATTGTTTCCATTTTTATTGAATTTTTATTATTTGAAGTTTACTAGTTGGCTCTAATTAATGGTGCTCCTTTTACACACCATTTAGAATATAAAGTTTGTATGACCACCTGGTGTATTTGGTTGGATCCAAAGAAGGTTTCACAACAATTCTGTGACTCTTTAAAGACTTCGGCAAAATGTTTTTCCCCTCAATTTTAAGTCATTGTTTTGTAAGGAAAATTTAATTAGAAAAAAAATTGTTTCTTGTCTGACTAAGTCCAGGCCCCTCCATTGAGCCAATAAAGAATTTGTTTGAAAATAATTCCCAGCTTCTAGAACTACTAAGAGTATAATTTTTCCCCTTTAATTAGTAGCTTAGAATTTTTTTATAAAACCAATGCCAAATGCAATGTGAGCTCAAGTTTTTAGTTCAGTTCTAAACTTAGAACCCGTGATTTTCAAGTGGGTTCTAAATTTGGCAAAATGTCTTCTCCCTGCCATAGTAGCTGGTGTTTTCCCATTCTTAAGAGTTCATATGTCTTATTTTCTAAGCAAGCAGTACTGTTTTCCTTCACTATTTAATAATTTTTCCATTTCCCCTTTGTGGAATACCAAATGTGATGTAACCTTTTTTAGCCCATAAAATAAAATAGATACAGCAGCTTTTTGAAAGAAAAAGGGGAAGAAATGGTAAGGGGGGAAAAAAGTCATTTAGCTTGCTTCCCTCTTACAAGGAAAAGACATACCGTATGTCTTGGATATTGAATTACACAAAGTTTATATATAGGTTGGTAGATATCATCAAGTCAGAATTCAGTTCAGGTGCTTATTTTTTCTGCAAGCCTCTGCATACATGCAAATGAGTCCCAGAACCTTCCTGAGGAAAGGATATGTGAAACAGCATCCCATTCGATCACCACATGAAGAAGCCTGTTCAACAAGGGCCGTCTCTCCTGCTCTGCTCTTTGCCAAGTGTTTCTTAGAGCTCCTTGCAGATGAAGGCACCAAGTGTTGAACGCAGAAGTCACTGGGTGCAGTGCTCAGGCCTGGCAAGCTAGGGGCACCGGCCTCTGAAGCGTATAGGTGGTTAGTGTGTCGATGTTGTAGGTAGTTGAAAAAAGCCACTTCCATCCTCAAGGTGTTGGAGAAAAGGATACCAGGATTTCTCCCCAAAACACAAGCCCATACACACTGCACTCTCACACTCACCTGCGTTGATCTCTGCCATTCGGCTTCCCGGCTCAGGTCTCTCCCTATCATGTCCCTTGTATCTTGTTTTCTCCTGTTACAATTCTTTCATAAAAATAAAATGACCCAGAGGAAATAAGACTGGTATGAAGAGAAAGGTGAAATGAGGTTTTTATTCCCCCTCCTGCACCCAACATTCGGAATGCGGTGCAGTCCCTCGGGCAGCACTCCTCTGCAGCAGCCTGGATCTGCTGGAACAGCTTCCCTTTCTTCCCATCATCATGTTGTTGAGGCATTTGTAAACGTCACCCAACGGAGAGCAACAAAGCTCAAATTTGCTCTCTCTCAGAGATAGAGCATTTCCCAGCACTTCCCTGGAGGTCTTGGCAAATAGGCATCCCGTTCACTATAGTCTCTCTGATCCTGCCCTCTTCTCTGCCGGGGTGGAAGAACCATCCAGCTCCTTCTAGCAGCAGGCGGCCTCCAGCAAGCGTGGCCTTGACAGGCCTGTCCAACAGGTTCCCCTGCTTCATTTTTCTCTTGCTTCTGTGGTGCCAAGAGGCGAGGAATACTTAAGATATTTTCCACTCCCAGCCTTCCTGGATACTAAGCATTCTGACTACCAGATTCTGGGCTGTGGCAGCAGTAGATTTTCCAGGACGAACGGCCCTCCCATCATCCATACCACTGCCACTGGCAGCTGTCTCCTCTCCCCCGGAGCTGGCAAGTGTTGGTAGAATTCCATTGACCTCAGCATTCCTAGAGTGGCTGGAACTGGCTTGAACATCCAACCTTTAAGGGAATGCAGCAAAGTGAACTGGCCAGTGCACTGCCCATATAGGACCATGTGAGTGATTCAAGCTTGAGGGAGTAAGAAATCGAAATGGGTTCCGATCAGCAGACCATCCAGGCTGGACACCTGCCTCTGACCGTGACACAAAGGGCCATTCTGTGGGAGAACATGGTTGCTTTACCCTGTCAGCCTCACACTTTTAGGGTAGTGCCACACAACATTCCTGGCTTTCCTTAACAATACCTTATTTATCTGGCCTTGTCTCCAACGTCTCTGTTTTGGGCTTCAATCATCAATCATAGTGTTTTCATATTAAATAATCTAATAGAAAAACCACTAATAGCCAGGAATCAAGGGTTCAAGCTTCAGCTCTGCTGTAAGGTGATGTATGGCCCTGGGCAAGGCATTGACCTTCTCTGGACCCAATTTCCTTCATCTAAGACATAGGGGTGCTGGATTTGATTATGACTGTGTTCTAAAATTCCATAAATCTTCCTTAAACTACTACTTACTAGTCTAATGAATAGCAAAGAGTATTTAAAATGCTATTGTAAGATACTGTAATATTTTCCCCATAAGTGTCCCTAAGTTACTTTGGTCAAACTCTGAGGAATTCCGCTATTTCTAGTCTTGTAGGTTCACCCTACCTGCTACCGGTGCTTCTCATGACTGAATTCTCTTCCTCATGCTCCCACTTTTCCTTTGACATTACTGATTGCAGATCTGCTGTCTTTTCTTCTCTTTATAAACCTACTTTTATTTATAAGTCTCAACATGCACTTGATTATTTTCGTTACCCATCTCTAAAGAGACCTTGGCTTTGAAAATAATCATAGGTACTCAAGGCAAGACAGTGGTGTTTTCTGTGTTTCCCGATGACACCACACAGTTTGGTGGCTTTGTGATGGCTGCAGCATGCTGAGCTAGTGCCCTTTGGGAGCTGCCCCCAGTGTCTCCCAAGGTGCCTTCCTGTGTTATAAATGGGAGTTCAGAGTCCCTCATCTTAAAAGTACGTTTGAAATGTTTTCCAGCTGGGCACAGTGGCTCACATCTGTAATCCCAGCACTTTGGGAGGACGAGGTGGGTGGATCACTTGAGGTCAGGAGTTCGAGACTAGCTTGGCCAACATGGTGAAACCCCATGTCTACTAAAAATACAAAAATTAGCTGGGCGTGGTGGCGTCATGCCTGTAATCCCAGCTACTTGGGAGGCTGAGGCAGGAGAACCAGTTGAACCCTGGAGGTGGAGGTTGCAGTGAGCCAAGATCACACCACGGTACTCTAGCCTGGATGACAGAGTGAGACTCTGTCTCAAAAACCAAAAAAAAAAAAAGAAAGAAAGAAATGTTTTCCATCAAAATACTTCACTCTTTGCTCTATTAATACTTATCTCCCATTTTTTGCACATTTACCCAGCTGCAAGAGGTCCTTTGGATGTTTATCCCTTTGGCTCTTTATTCTCCTTTATGGAAGAAAAATAGTACAATTAAAGATTGCACTGTGCATTTCTACTTCCATGTCTCTCTCTTTCTTTTCTTTTTTCTCTTTCTTTCTTTCTCTCTCTCTCTCTCTCTCTCTTTTCTTTCTTTCTTTCCTTTTCTTTTGTGATACAGGGTCTCACTATGTTGCCCAGGCTGGTTTTGAACTCCTGGGCTCAAGCAATCCTCCTGTCTTGGCCTTCCAAAGTGCTGGGATTACAGGCATGAGCCACTGCGCTTGGCCCATTTTTTCTTAGTGGTAAAAACAAAAACGATATGATAAGCTCTTATACCCATCCCAGTCCCTGAGACAGAGTAGCAGTTGTTGGTGGATGGAGGGTGAGGAACGTGGTGAAGATCCTACTTCAGGGATGGCAAAATAGCATCCTGCTTCACTGTGAGTTTTAATAGCAGGTTATAAAATAGTTGGTAGCAAAATTGGTAATAGACCCTCATTCCTTCATTACTTTCCCCACTTTATCATTTTTAGACATTTAATTATGAATTGAGTGGCTCCTGTAGGCTGGGCACTAGGCTAGATGCTGGGGAAGATGGGGAAGAAAGTACGCCCTGCCCTGGAGGGGCTTACAGAGAAGGCCACAGATGTCTGGGTAGCATAGGCCCTGGCCCTGGAGAGATTACCAAGGAGGGGCAGCTCAAGCAGGGATGGGAGGGCACCAGGGGACTGCTTCCCCCAGAGCCAGGCTCTGAATGGGATGGTCAGGGGCAGCTTCTCGGAGCTGAAAGATAAGCAGGAGTTGTACAGGTGTTGGGTTATCCTGCTGGAGAGACAGCAAGGCCTGAGCGAACACGACCATCCCGGGACTTCCCAGTGGCTCAGGATGGTGGGAGCTTGAGCATGGGCATAACAGAGAAGCAGGGCCTGACCATGAGTGGCCTAGGACGCTCTGCTAAGAGCTGAACATGCTGCCAGGTGCAGTGGCTCAGACCTGTAATCCCAGCACTTTGAGAGGCTGAGGCAGGAGGATTGCTTCAGCTCAAGAGTTTGAGACCAGCCTGGGCAACATGGTGAGACATGATGTTGACAAAAAATTTTAAAAAATTAGCCGGGTGTGGTGGTGCGTACCTGTGGTCCCAGCTACTCAGGAGGCTGAGGAGGGAGGGTCGCTTGAGTCCAAGAGGCAGTGGCGTCAGTGAGCCCAGATGATGCCACTGCCACTGCACTCCAGCCTGAGCAGCAAAAGGAGACCCTAATTTAAAAAAAAAAAAAGTTGCATGTTCTCTTGTGGACAACAGGGAGTGATGGAGGAATTATTTAAGCAGGGGAACGTCGTGATCATGATGTCATAATTTACCTTAGAAAAATCACTTGGAGTTTCCTAACACTAAGGCCCAGGGTTGGAGTAGAGTGAGCAGGAGAAGGTGGCCTCAGAAATGAAGGGACGTGATAGGGATCAGAGACACATATTAAAGAGGCAGGATCCCCAGGACAGAGGGTTTGCTGTTTTGGGGAGTGAGGGAAAGGGAGGAATCAATGATGACACTTAGGTTTCTAGGCCAGGCAACTGAGTGAGAGGGCCCCCAGAGGAGATTTTAATGATGAGCACAAAGGTGATTCTCACAGCCACCTCGTGGTCATGCCAGGCTTCTGAGCTCTGGTGGATGCAGAATGGAGTGGGGTCCTGTGTTTGCTTGGCTCACTCACCTGTGAGTGAGGAGCGCTGGGCTGCTACCCCTTGCCTATATTCTCTGACCTGTTATTTTAACATTAGGACAATTACTCTTCAATAATTGGTAAAGGACCAGGCATGGTGGTTCACGCTATAATTCCAGCACTTTGGGAGGCCGAGGCAGGAGAATTACTTAAGGCCAGAAGTTCGGGACCATTCTGAGCAACATAGCTATACTCCGTCTCTACGAAAAACAAAAAAAATTAGCTACAGTTGGTGGTATGCACCTGTGGTCCTAGACACCTGGGAGGCTGAAGCATGAGGATAGCTTGAGCCTGGGAGGTCAAGGCTGCAGTGATCTATGATCACATCATTTTACTTCAGCCTGGGCAACAGAATAAGACCCTGTCTCTATTTTAAAAAAACGATTAAGAACTCACTTTTTATTTTTTATTTCCCAAAAAGACCCTTGAAGTCGCTACCATTGTCATTTTGCTACCTTTGGAGCACATCTTTCTGATACTGTTGGTTTTAATGACAAAGGCCAAATAGGAAAGAGACACACATGGAAGGTATCAGACTTGGCTTCAGAGCTAGATTGACAGGGGTTTGGATCACTAGCTGGATAAGCTTAGACAATCTTAATTTCCTCACCTGTAAAATACGGAAAATAACACCCACTCCAAAGACTTGATGTGAGGATTATACTGTGGTAAAGCATTTATGATCCTAGCAGGTGGCGAATGCCCAGTAAGTATTAGTTTCTGCCCCGCCTGGCCCTACCGTAGACACTTGCAGCCTGAGCGTCACTGTCTGCTAACTCTAATAAAGAAAACATGAGCTTGGTCTTTACCATCTTGGTCTCCCTGTTGCGTTTGTTTGTTTTTGTTTTATTTAATCTTTCAGACAACAGAGGGAAGGGAAGAGAAAAGAGAAAGGGAGAGAAGGGAGGACGGGGAACAAACTAAATTTTAGGGACTTTCCTAAGTGAAAATGTTGCCTGAAAGAGTACCTTCAGGTGTCCTGCCTCAGTTCTTTCTCCAAGAAAAATATTAACCTATGTGACAATAGTGTGTGTCTACGGTAGCGCAGTTAAGACTAAGAATACCTCGAGGCGGGCGGATCACTTGAGGTCAGGAGTTCGAGACAAGCCTGGCCAATGCGGTGAAACCCCGTCTCTACTAAAAATACAAAAATTAGCTGGCATGGTGGCACATACTTGTAGTCCCAGCTACTCAGGAGGCTGAGGCAGGAGAATCGCTTGAACCTGGGAGGCAACGGTTACGGTGAGCCAAGAGGCACCATTGCATTGGTGACAGAGCTAGACTTCATTTAAAAAAAAAAAGACTAAGGATACCTACATGGAGCTGGCATATCAGGCTGATGAGTAAGACAGCAGCTTCCTGGCCTTCCAAGACTGAGTCGTTTTTCCCCTGAGCACCAGCCTTGGGTAACTGAGGTCTGACAGAGGCACACTTCAAGAGTGGAGCCTCAGTAGAGGTTTACTCTTTTCATCACGATGGCAGATGTGTTGTGTCCCATCCACTGGTTTTGCCCACTGGGAGACCCAGTCTCCACCCTTGAATCTTATAGTCCTAAGCTATGATGGGTTTGGCATCTGAATTTAGAAAAATGCCAGGCTTCTGCCTTGGGTCCTCTCCAAATCTTTCAGCTTTTGGAGATAAGCATTCTTTCTTATTACTCCTTCTAGACATAGATAAGATCTAACCCTTCCTTTCGTGGTTAGCGCTGCAGACTCCCGCAGGCCACCTTTCTTAAATGTTGGGTAGCTTCAGGAACGTTTTGGCACTGGCCTCAGCTCTCCAGCCTTCGCTTCTCCCCTTCTTGGCATTCTCTTTTTCTACTGCTCCAGCAGATCCTCTTCTAATCTCGTCCATGATCTGTGGGTTTTTTTTTTTTCTCCATCAAAATATCTCTTTGAAAAGATCCGAAGTTCAGTTCTAGCCACTGAAGAATGTATAGCTACATGAAAGTGTTTTTTGAATCTTCTAAATGTCTTTAACAAACATATAGTTCTTGAAAACAACTTGTTATCATATAATACTTAGGTCAGGACATAGTTTCTATCTGCAAGTTTACATTTATTTCTTAAGGTAAGGTTAAAGGAAAAATACCACACACACAAGAGGGAAAAGATTCAAGAGACTAATATTATACCTCTTTAAAAAGCTGGGCAGGAAACCATAGAGATAGTCTCACAAAAATCCATTCTTCTGCTTGGGATGAGATTATTGATTTCCTTAGTTACTACTTCTCCCTGAAGTGCTGAAATAAGTGCCTTTTGATGCTTGGACTTGAGAAAAACTTGTTCCCCGAAGCCACTTGGTACATATAAATCCCAGGAACTAGGTACTTCAGGCACTGTGTTTGCTAAGCACGAGAGAATGGTGGGGAGGGGAGGAGAGAGAAAAAGGAGTGAGGGAAGGAGGGAAAGTGGCAGTACTTGGTGCCAGAGGAACCATAGCACCACATAAGAGTGACCAACATAGACGGGAATAGGTCCTCACCCAGGGCGTCTACATCACCCACACTGCTCCCATGAAACTCGGGTAGTTTCATGCAAATCTAAACAGGTTTCATCCAAATCTAAAACCGAGAGCTGAGTACAGTGGCTGTCCCGTAGTTCCAGCTATTCAGGAGCCTGAGGCAGGAGGATCCCTTGAGCCTGGGCAACATAGAGAGACCCCATCTCTAAAATTAAAATAAACAAATACATATTTTTTAAAAATCTAGACTGAATTCATTGATTTTAGTGAATATACATTTTGTTGTCAAAGTGAATATTCCACACCATCTCTAAAATTAAAATAAACAAATGAACAACCAAATATATAAATAAATAAAACATACACCGAATTCATTGAATTTAACGAATACACAGTTTGGTGTCAAAGTGAATATTCTACACAAAGCAATACATTTTGGAGGAGTTTATGAACTTTTATGATTTCTGGTTATATGTAGAAAATAACATGCTTTAACTTTAAAAAGCATCTTTATTGTCACACAATAAACATTTAAAAAGACAGATTGAGTTTTAGCAGGAGAGGAGGGGGAAGGACATTAATAGGCCAGAGAAACAGCATGACCAGAATCTCGAAGGTGGGAAGGTACAAGGTCCAGTTTGATTAGAAATCAGGAGGGCAGCAGGAGAGAAAGCAAAAGAGAAGCTGCCAGATTAGGGAGGGCCCTGAGGGCCAGAAGAGGATTTTGTAGTTAATTTGGAAGAAAACAATGTAATTAAATAAAAAAGTTTTTAAGCAGTGGAGTTGTATGCATTAGGAAAATTATAATATGCAACATCTGTTGATCATTTACAGTGTTCTAAGCGATTTACACAGGCTGAGCTCTTTAGGTATATGAGCTCATTGAAACTCACAACCCCCTTGCAAAGGTGATATCATCCACTTCACGGAAGCAGCTGAGGCTCAGAGAGGTGCGTTCACTTTGCCCAAGGTGACACAGCTAGTAAGCACCAGGACTGGGATTTTAACCTTAGAGGGGTCCGGTTCCAGAGCCTCCAGTCTTAACCACAAAACAATAAATGCCAGAACAAAAGAAACAAAAACAAGAATTCAAAAAGTCTTGTGACGTAAATGTTATAGAAATTGATGTGAGGGGAGAGGAAGAAAGGGGAGTCAAAAACAACTGCTAGTGTGGGAATTCTGCAGGTAGGGAAATCGGAAAGAGGTGAGGTTTAGAGGGCAAACTAGAGAGTTTGCAAAACTGGTGAATGGTGGGGATTAGGAGTCTGAAGTCCAGGAGACAGCCTGGGGCTGGAATGGAAACCAAGGGTCATTTACATAATGACGGTTCTCAAAACACCTCTAAGGAGAGTTTTTCGCTGAGGTCTTAAAGAGAGCAGAAGAGAAGCAAAGATTCGGACTAAGTACCAAATTACAGAGAAAGAATGAATAGCTATTCAAGGAGACACATCAGTAGTGACAAGAGGTAAAAGTTTAGAGCTACAATAAATGTGCATATTTATCTTTTTTTTTTTTTTTTTTGAGACGGAGTTTTGCTCTTGTTACCCAGGCTGGAGTGCAATGGCGCGATCTCGGCTCACCGCAACCTCCACCTACTGGGTTCAAACAATTCTCCTGCCTCAGCCTCACAAGTAGCTTGGACTACAGGCACCTGCCACCATGCCCAGCTAATTTTTGTATTTTTAGTAGAGACAGGGTTTCACCATGTTGATCAGGATGGTCTCGATCTCTTGACCTCGTGATCTACCCGCCTCGGCCTCCCAAAGTGCATATTTATCTTTATAGGGAATATTTCCCCATCAGGTACAGTTTCTAGAGTAATGCTGAATTTGTAAAAATTATCTGAAATTTTTTTTTTTTTTTTTTGAGATGGAGTCTCACTCTCACCCAGGCTGGATTGCAGTGGCGCGATCTTGGTTCACTACAGTCTCTGCCTCCCAGGTTCAAGCAATTCTCTGCCTCAGCCTCCTGAGTGGGATTACAGGTGCCCACCACCACATCTGGCTAATTTTTGTATTTTTAGTAGAAATGGGGTTTCACCATCTTGGCCAGGTTGGCTTGAACTCCTGACCTCGTGATCTGCCTGCCTTGGCCTCCCAAAGTGCTGGGATTACAGGCATGAGCCACTGAACGTGGCCTGAATTTTTGAGTCCTCTAGTAGCACATTTCCTCTCTTAGAAATTGGGATTTGGCCCAGCTACTCAGGAGGTTGGGGCACAAGAATTGCTTGAACCCAGGAGGCAGAGGTTGCAGTGAGCTGAGATTACATCACTGCACTCCAGCCTAGGTGACAGAGTGAGACTCTGTCTCAAAAAAAAAAAAGGAAAAGAAAAGAAAAGAAAAAATAATTTGGGATTTGGGGGCTAGGCACCATGTGGCTCATGCCTGTAATCTCAGCACTTTGGAAGGCTGAGATGAGAAGAACACTTGAGCCCAAGAGTTTGAGGCTGCAGTGAGCTGTGACTGTGCCAATGCACCCCAGCTTGGGCAACAGAGCAAGACTCTGTCTCAAAAAAGAAAAGAAAAGAGAAAGAAAGCAAAGATTACCTTCCATTAGAAATAAATACAATTAACAATTTTTAGTATATTCTTTCAGTCTTTTCTGGATTAATACATACTATTTTTCAAACTAGGGATCCTTCTGAAAAGAGTTTTTCTCATAAGATACTGTGTATATTTTTGCGAGGCATTGCGTTTAGTATTCATAATAATTTGATAGTGTTATAATAATAATGCATCATAAAGACAGATTAAAATACATTTAGCCAAACCTCTCATTGGACATCTAGGTTGTTTCCACATTATAAATAATGCTGCAATTTATCATTTTTTTAATTAAAAATAATTATTTTTAGAGACAGGGTCTCACTCTGTCCCCCAGGCTGGAGTGTGTCTATTTACAGTACAATGACAGCTCACTGCAGCCTTGAACTCCCAGGCCCAAGTGATTCTCTTGCCTTGGCCTCCCAAAGTGCTGGGAATACAGGAGTGAGCCACCATGCCTGGCCACTTTTTACTTATTTACGAATATTTCCTAGAAGCTACATCACTGGTTAAATGCCATGAATGTGTTCAACGCAGAGTTCATTTCTGAACATGACTATCAATTTGCTGGTATTACTTATGTTAGACCATACTGAACCATGCTATCTCCTTCCTACTTCCTCATCTCCATTCTTGGAAGTCAAAAGGCAACCTTAGAACAAAGATCAACAGCAACCTTTCAGAAAAAGCATACACATTTTTGGTTGCTGATTTTTTTTTTCTTTAACACCTTCAGATATGGGTTAGCAGTCACCCTCTGTTTACCCTTATAAGCCACTCTGGGCACTCAGTGTTTTTTAAACAAAAAGACCTGGCAACTTGGATGGTAAGGCTGTCTGTCCCAACTGGTCCAGCTCCTCACTGGCAGAGGGACTTCTGCATTTCCAGCCTATGACTTTAGTTAGAGGCAAATCCAAGGTGGGGAGCCTCATCAGGTGAGGAACGTATTTGTCAGGTCTGCTAGGATTTCTCTCGTAGGCTTCAGGAATTTGGGGGCATCTTCACATTTCCTGGCATTCTCTGACCTGGATGCTGCTTTTTGTCTTGGGCCTCCCTGGCAAAGCAAGGCAGTCCCCTTTTCTGTCTTGAGGGCCTTTCTCTGGGCTTGGGACAGGCCCACTGTGTTGGCACAAGCCTCATTTGTCTGCTGGGGAGCTTGGCTGCAGGTCCTGGGTGCTCGGCATCTCCCCTGGCTGCTCCTCCTCTCTGTCCCATTCAATCAGCCTCAGCACCAGCACTTGTCAGTTAGGCCTGATGTTACCCTGGATGGGAAACAGAACTTCTTTACTGTTGCCATAATCCCAGTGTTTTACAAACTTCGGGGCCTATTGATGGGTTGGGAAGTAAATTTGAAATGTGAAGAAAAAAAAAAAATCAGTGTCCGTCACCATAATGGTAGGTATTGTTTCATGAAACTTTTTTCAAATTTTATATATGCAAACTGTGTGGGTCCTATTCAAAGACCTTGAAAGCCAAGAATATAAACAGTGCATTTCAAATGCATGTCAGTATTCCCACGGGGATATGATGCATGTTTAGGTGGGGAAATGTGATACAGTTTTTATTTTATTAGGTAGGCTAAATAACTGCAAGATCATATGGCTTTAGTGGAGAAAACACAAAGCTTTGGACTCAGAACTGGGTCAATATTGTTGCTAACTAGCTATGTGACCTTGGACAATTCAGTGAATCTCTCTGAGCCTCCCTCAGTATTGTCTGTAAAAGACAGATAAGCATCCTGGCCTCATAGGATTACTGTTAGGATTAAACAAAATATTATTTTTTTTGAGACTGAGTCTGGCTCCTTTGCCCAGGCTGGAGTGCAGTGGTATGATCTCAGCTCACTCTAACCTTTGCCTCCTAGGTTCAAGTGATTCTCGTGCCTCAGCCTCCCTAGTAGCTGGCATCACAGGTGCATGCCACCACGCCCAGCTAATTTTTTTGTATTTTTAGTAGAGCTGCGGTTTTGCCATGTTGGCCAGGCTAGTCTTGAACTCCTGGGCTCAAGTGATCCACCCATCTCTGCCTCCCAAAGTGCTGGGATTATAAGCGTGAGCCATCACACCAGCCGTAAACAAAATAATCTATGTATAGTGGTTAGCACATGGGAGACACATGCTTAATAAAGCTTGTTTTCTAGGCTTTTGTCTGGGCCATAAGGCATTCTCTCTTGGCAGCAAGGCCACTCTTTTTCTCATCTCAAGAGTACATGCTGACCAGGAGCCATGGCTCAGGCCTGTAATCCCAGGACTTCAGGAGTTTGAGGTGGGCAGAACACTTGAGGTCAGGAGTTCGAGACCAGCCTGACCAATATGGTGAAACTCCATCTCCACTAAAAATGCAAAACATTAGCTGGGCGTGGTGGCGTGTGTCTGTAATCACAGCTACTCAGGAGGCTGAGTCTGAGCCTTGGAGGCTGAGGCTGCGGTAAGCCGAGATTGTGCCACTGCACTCAGACTGGGCGAAAGAGTAAGATTCTGTCTCAAAAAAGAGAGAGAGAGAGTACATGCTACCTGTGTCTAAAAAAAAAAAAAAACAGAGCGAGTACATGCTACCTGCGTCTAAAAAAAAAAAAAAAAGAGTACATGCTACCTGCATCTCCAAAAAAAAAAAAAAAAAAAAGCAGGAGTACATGCTACCTGCGATATCACCACAGTTCTGTTTCTCAGTTTTCCACTCTATGGTTTTTAGAATGACAATAAGCGTTTCCTATAAAAAGAATCTCTGCTCAAGAAAATTTCAGAATTATAGTTTACAATCACATGAAATGCTAAGGCCCCCAACTCGGGAGTTGCAAACTCAAATGTCTATGGGGCCAGAGAGATGATGTGATTGGGTGAAAAGTCAGGCTAACCACTTAGGGAATGTCAGGGACTGTGGCAAACTTGAGAACCCTGACCCCTTTGAGACCCCTTTGAGGGAGGCAGCTACTATTCATTCCACCCATCCTCAGCACGTGGAAATGTGAACCCAGCCTGATCAGATCTCTCATTTTTCTTTTTTTTTTTTTTTTTAAAGACGGGGTTTCACCATGTTGGTCAGGCTGGTCTTGAACTCCTGACCTCAGGTGATCCACCCGCCTTGGCCTCCAAAGTGCTTCGATTACATGATCTCTCATTTTTCAAAAGAAGCCAAATATCTGGATTTTTTATTATGAAAATTTCTACTGTTTTCTGGTTTTTGCTTGTTTGTTTAGAGACAGGGTCTCTCTCTGTCGCCCAGGCTGGAGTGCGATGGAATGATCATCGCTCACTGCAGCCTCAAACTCCTGGGCTCAAACAATCCTCTCATCTCAGCCTTCTAAGCGAGTAGGTGGAACTACAGTCGAGTGCCACCACCATGCCCAAGAATTTTTTTTTTTTTAACAGACGGTCTCAAACTGGGTGCAGTGGCTCACACCTGTAATCTCATCACTTTGGGAGGCCAATATGGGTGGATCACTTGAGCCCAGGAGTTCAAGAACAGCCTAGGCAACATGGAGAGACCTCCGTCTCTACAAAAAAATACAAAAACATAATCATTAACCAGGCCTGGTGGCATGTGCCTGTAGTCCCAGCTACTTGGGGTGGGTTAAGGGGAGGGGAGAGGTGGGAGGAGACTGCAGTAAGCTGAGGTCGTGCCACTGCACTCCAGCCTAGGTGATAGAGCAAGATCCTGTCTCAAAAAAAAGAGAGACAGAGAGAGAGAAACAGTCTTGCTCTGTCGTCCAGGCTGGAGTACAGTGGTTAGATCTCCGCTTACTGCATCTTTGAACTCCTCTTCTGCCTTGGCCTCCCAAAGTGCTGAGATTATAAGTGTGAATGACCGCACCCGGCCAATGTCTACCTTTTTCTTTTTCTTTCTTTCTTTTTTTTTTTTTTTGAGATGGAGTCTCTGTCTGTTACCAGGTTGGAGTGCAGTGGTGTGATCTCGGCTCACTGCAACCTCCGCCTCCCAGGTTCAAGTGATTCTCCTGCCTCAGCCTCCCGAGTAGCTGGGACTACAGGTGCGTGACCACACCCAGCTAATTTTTGTATTTTTAGTAGAGACAGTGTTTCACCATGTTGCCCAAAATAGTCTCAATCTCTTGACCTCATAATTTGCCTGCGTTGGCCTCCCAAAGTGCTGGGATTACAGGTGTAAGCCACCGCGCCCAGCCCAATGTCTACCTTTTTAAAACACCCCTTTGACCAAATGAAACATCTGTGGGTCAGATAAGGCCAGGGAGGGGCCAGTTTACACTATCTGTCCTAACCCTTTGTGGCTGGGCATACTTATTATGGTCACTCCGGCGTTCCAGAAAAGCCTTCCACAGTATCCATATAAAAGTGCTTGTTTAAAATTACTATAATATTTTGCAGCAAAAACATACTTTAAGCACAGAATATTTAACTCCAGTAATGGATGAAAATGTTCCCTAATGAAGAGGACCATCTTTTCTACAAGGTGTAAAACACCACAACAGCAGGAAAGACATGGGCGAAGTTGGCAAGGAGGTAGTGTTCCATTGTCCCTGTCTTTCCTTAGTTAACCAAAACCACTCATGAGACATTTATTGCTTTTTAAAAATAGCTTTATCAAAATATGATTCACACAGCATGCCATTTACCCACTTACAGTGTACAATTCAATGGTTTGGGGCATATTCACCAGGTCATGCTGCCATTACTGTAATCCAATCTGGAACATTTTTGTCCCCCTAAAAGAAACACCATACCCATTAGTAGGCACTCTCTCTTTCCCCAAAGCCTGGCAACCACTAATCTACTTTCCTGTCTAAATATTTCCTGTTCTAGATATTTTATATAAATGGAATCATACAGTATGTGACCTTCTTATATCTGGGCTCTTTCACTTAGCATAATTTCAAATAGAAAGGAATGTGTATAGATATATCATACTCGATTTATCCACTCATCAGTTCATGGCCACTGGGTTGTTTCCACTTTTTGACTGTTGCAAATAATGCCGCTGTAAAGATTCACGTACAAGTAGTGTTCGTGGACGTGTTTCTGTTTCTCTTGGGTATATACCTAGGCGTGGAACTGCTGGGTCAACTGGTATCTATCTATGTTTAACCTTTTGAGGAACTGTCAGCTTGTTTTCCAAAATGCCTGCACCACTTTACATTCCCACCAGCAGCGCATAAGGGTTCCAGTTTCTTTGTCCACATGCTCACCCATGCTTGCTACTCTCGGTCTCCTTGATTATAGCCATCTGCGTGTGTGTGTGATAAGCATTGATTCTGAAGGTGTAAGGCACTTTTAATAGGGCAGCTGAATTCGATGTTTGATGTGATTATTGAGATCAAGACCTAAAATAGGGATCTTTTCTGAACTTAGATCACCTTTCTGTAAGAACGTTTACTTTGCGTTTACCACTCGTCATGTGTACCATTCTTTGACTAACCAGAAGACAGGCCTTTTAAAAAAAGGTCTGATATTTTCCCCTTACCAACCAGTAAAATAATCCAATTCTAGAGAAATTATTGACATAAATTAGCTTTGGTACAATTTTCTGTGCCTCAGCCAGCATTGCTGCCCACAGCTGAAGCCGCTGATTTCCCCCGGAAAACTCAGGCTGAGTCAGGAGGTACTTAAGCAGCTGGGGAAGAGATTCTCCTTCTCCATACACGGACACATATAGCACAACCTCCCCTTCTTTCGCCTCTGGTCTTTCTCCTTGCCCATCCATTTAGTCACGAAACATCCTTTCATGTTAGATTAAGGTAGTGACAGCCCTAAGGAAGCATTGAGGAAACTGAGCATAGACCTTGGTGGCTACGAGAGGTCCATGCATAGCGAATTGAGGGGAAAAGATGTCCTCGCTTCTAGTCTGGAGTTCACAAACCTGTGCTCTCTTCTTTTCTTGAATGCCTCATTCCTGTATTTTCATCACCCTGAAAAAAAAAAGAAAGTTTTCAGTACGTGTGATCCTTAGTATGACGGACCTCATCAGACATTTTGGTTTAGTGTTTCCTCTCCTTTTCAGAAACTGGCCCATTTTGCAAAGTTGACAAGAGAATTCATATAGCTTGACTGCAGGACTCATTGCACTGGGAGAAATCAATATCCTTCCGCCAATGAAAAACTTAACAGTTCCCAGTCTGCATTTGTGTTGTTTTGAGACGGAGTCTTGCTCTGTTGCCCAGGCTGGAGTGCAGTGGTGCAATCTCAGCTCACTGCAACCTTCATCTCCCAAGTTCAAGCCATTCTCGTGCCTCAGCCTCCTGAGTGGCTGGGACTACAGGTGTGCGCCACCATACCTGACTAATTTTTGTATTTTTCGTAGAGATGAGGTTTCCACATGTTGGCCAGGCTGGTTTTGAACCCCTGACCTTAAGTGATCTGCCTGCCTCGGCCTCCCAAAGCTCTGGGATTACAAGTGTGAGCCACTGTGCCCAGCCTTGCATTTTGTATTTTTTTCCATCAGAGTTTTTTATTTATATGTTTGTTTTGAGATAGTCTGGCTCTGTGGCACTCTGGCGTAGTCTCCTCTCACTGCAGCTTCCACCTCCTGGGTTCAAGTGATTCTCAAGCCTCAGCCTTCCAAATAGCTGGGACTACAGGCGTGTGCCACCATGGCTGGACTCATTTTGGTGTTTTCAGTAGACGGAGTTTCACCAGATTAGCTAGGCTGGTCTTGAACTACTTGCCTCAAGTGATCTGCCCAATTCTACTTCCCAAAGTAGTGGGATTACAGGTGTGAGCCACCACGCCCAGTCACCTTTTAAGTTTTAAAAGCACATTGGCTTGGTTGAACATGGGAGACAAAACATTAAATTAAAAATAAATAGGCCGGGCAAGGTGGCTCACACCTGTCATCCCAGCACTTTGGGAGGCCAAGGCAGGCCGATCACAAGGTTAAGAGATTGAGACCATCCTGGCCAACACGGTGAAACCCCATCTCTAAAAAAAATAAAATAAATAAAATTAAAAATAAATAAAATAAGGCTGGGCATGGTGGCTCACACCTGTAATCCCAGCACTTTGGGAGGCCGAGGTGGGTGGATCACCTGAGGTCAGGAGTTCAAGACCAGCCTGGCCAAATGGTGAAACCCCCATCTCTACTAAAAATACAAAAATTAGCTGGGTATGGTGGCACACACCTGTAATCCCAGCTACTTGGGAGGCTGAGGCAGGAGAGTCACTTGAACCCGGGAGGTGGAGGTTGCAGTGAGCCGAGATTGTGCCACTGCCCTTCAACGTGGATGACTGAGACTCTGCCTCAAATACAATAAAATTAAAAAATAAGAAGCCCTTTGGTAACCATCTTTGGGCAGACAATCTTGCAGTTTTCTATGATAAAGTCTAATTTGGCTTGCCGTAGTTCACTGTACCCACAAAGGAATAACCTTGGCCTAATTGGGAAATGGTAAATGCTTAAACTACATATGTTTCTCCACATTTGAGATCCCTCTCACCCTCCAAGTGTGCCTCTCCCTTTTCAGGTTACGTCAATAAGATGTAATTGGCATCTATCCTCAATCTTTGTATCCTAACATTCACTTTTTATTCGATTTTCCTGACTTCTGATTTAGAAAGACCCAAATGCTTTTAGATCCAAAGATAGAAGAGGAAAGTTAAAACAATTATTTGCAATAAGTACTCCTTCAGCTATTAATTTATTTATGCAACGGCTTTGTTTAATGCCTGCTGTATGCTAGGTACTCTGCTAGGTGCCTGGGATTCAAAGATAGGGGCCGGGCTCAGTTTCTCATGCCTGTAATCCCAACATTTTGGAGGCCGAGAAGTTTGAGACCACCCTAGACAACATAGAGAGACCCTGTCTTCACAAACACACAAAAATAGCGAGTGCCAGGAGCGGTAGTTCATGCCTGTCATCCCAGCACTTTGGGAGGCCCACTTGAGCCCAGGAGTTTGAGACCAGCCTAGGCAACATGGAGAGACCCTGTCTCTACAAAAAATAAAAATATAAAAAAATTAGCCGGGTGTGGCAGTGCACACCTGTAGTCCCAGCTTCCCAGGATGCTGAGGTGGGAGGATGGCTTCAGCCCTGGGAAGTCAAGGCTGCAGTGAGCCATGATCATGCCTAGACAATACAGTGATACCCTGTCTAAAAAAAAAAAAAAGTTCTTGCCTTTACGGTGTACAGTGCAGTGGGACAAGCAGACACAACTGGAGAACCACAATTGTGAGTGCAGTAATTAATATACAGAATTATTACAGGATTGCAGAAAAGATGTACTTCCCCTATCCTAGCGGGGACGAAGGAAGGGCATAAAGTATAGTAATGACGATCTGTAATTCAGTTATTTAAATTGAACATGGGAGAGGATGTTCAGGACTTTTTAACTGGATAAGTTTGTAATTTGGGATAAAACACCCAATAACGTGGCTGGCACGGCAGCTCATGCCTGTAAACCAGCACTTTGGGAGGCCAAAGCAGGTTGATCACTTGAGGTCAGGAGTACAAGAACATCCTGGCCAACATGGTGAAACCCTGTCTCTACTAAAAATACAAAAATTAGCCGGGCATGGTTGTGCATGCCTGTAGTCCTAGCTACTCAGGAGGCTGAGGCATGAGAATTGCTTGAACCTAGGAGGCGGAGGTTGCAGTGAGCTGAGATTGCACTCCAGTCTGGGCAACAGAGCAAGACCCTGTCTCAAAAAGAATGATGATAACAACAACAACAACAAAACAACAAAACCACTCAGTAACTCTGAAGTAAAATATGTCAACTTGTGACTAAGGATTCATGTGGAAGAAGAAAAGGATCTAATATCATAACTGAACATCGGGTTGTGGGGTTAGAACTAGAAGATGTCAGTTTTATTTTAAAATTTATTTATTTTTTGTATTTATTATTATTTTTATTATTTTGACAGAGTCTTGCTCTGTCACCCAGGTTGGAGTGCAGTGGTTGCTCACTGCAACCTCTGCCCGGATTCAAGCAATTCTCCTGCCTCAGCCTCCCGAGTAGCTGGGACTACGGGCACCCACCACTACGCCCAGCTAATTTTTGTATTTTTAGTAGAGACGGCATTTCACGTGTTGGTCAGGCTGGTCTCTAATTCCTGACCTCCTGATCCACCTGCGTTGGCCTCCCAAAGTGCTGGGATTACAGGTGTGAGCCACCACACCTGGCAATTTCTTTCTTTTTTATGTCCTTCCCTGCCTATATCACAGAATATCAAATATAAGAAGTGAAGTGCCTGCAATCACTTTTTTAAAACTCTTCTCTCTGACATGACCTCTGTTAAACTTGGGAATAAATAATGGTAATATCACCAGGCTAGGAGAAGATTAGCATTGTTTGAGGTTAGGATTTTAAAAAAACAAAACAGGCCAAGCATGGTGGCTCATGCCTGTGATCCCAGCACTTTGGGAGACTGAGGCGGGCAGATCACGAGGTCAGGAAATGGAGACCATCTTGACTAACATGGTGAAACCCCGTCTCTACTAAAAATACAAAAATAATTAGCCGGACGTGGTGGCACGCACCTGTAATCTCAGCTACTTGGGAGGCTGAGGCAGGAGAACTGCTTGAACCCGAGAGGCAGAGGTTGCAGTGAGCCAAGATCACACCACTGCACTCCAGCCTGGGTGACAGAGTGAGACTGTCACAAAAAGAAAAGAAAAGAAAAGAAAAAAGTCACAGATTCGCAACCACTGTCAACCTTTAAAAAAAGTTTAATCTTTACAACCCTGTGGTCCCCTCTATTTTATAGCTGAGAGAATTGAAGCTTTAAAAACTTGCCCAAGATCTTACAGCTAGTAAGTAGCAGAGCTGGGATTTGCCCCAAGCCTATTCAATTCCAGTGCCTATTACTCACCATATCATCCTGCAAAAAGAGAAACCGTGTGTGGGCCCACTGCTCTTAAGTTGTCTTGTGGCCATAAGTGCACCCTGGCAGGAGCAAGCTGGTATAGACAACCAGTAAAGTGTAAGCCAGGCCAGTACAAAGCCAACACTGCTCCTGGGAAATACTGATAGTGCCATATTCAACTAATAGTCAAATTTTAATATCATGGATGCCACTGAACATATTTTAATCATTCTCATGAATATTTTGTAATATGAAACATTGAGAAGATAAGATAGTATTGAAATAAATATCTAGATTTAAATGAAATGTAAAATTTGAATGATTAGTAGAGGGAAGTAGAGGATAGTAAATATGTGTGAAAATAACAACATAAAAGTTAACTTTAGATATATTCGCTTTAAATACTGCATGTGCAGTATACCAATTTATATCCTCTTTAATATTATAGTCTTTTTCATGTGCATGTGTGATATATTGTCCATTCACCAAGACTATAATCCCTGGGACCAATAGTGCATTTTCTTTTAAAGAGAAATCAACATTAAAATAGGAAAGGTATCTATGCTTACTCTCAAGTAGTTTAATAAATTTGAGGAAATAGGTTATGGATACTTGTAAGCGATATAAAAAAATCAAATTAACACGATGTAGGTGATTTATTCCAACTTTGATCTGTTACATTTGGAGGAACTGGCTGTTGGATTTAGAAATGTATAAAATAGCATTAGAGAGTGAAAAAAAAAGGGAAGTCTGTCATAACTGAATAGGGGCGTGGTCTGCTCAGGCTAAAAGGAATAGATAGTAGTTTCATAAAGGACTGATATAACTGTAGAGTCTTCAGAACTGGCCACTACAGCCAGCACGTTTTCTGTACAGACGTAAGTATGTCTATTAATACCAGCCAGCTTGGTGATTTAGAGAAACCACAGCTTGTGGATTTGGGCACATGCACTCTCTGCCTGCATCTAATCCTTCTAGTAACCATATACCTACAATTCCTGTAATCCTAGAGCAGTTACATGGATGCACTAAGTGGTGTGATGGGAGGGAAAGATAGCACCACAAAGATTCGTTTGATTATAACAGTAATCCACACCAAGTCAAATAAAATAGCCAAACAGTTTAGAATGTGGTCTCTAATGAATTTGCTAATTTTAGCGGGCCCTCACGAACATTTCCTGCTAGAGTACCCCATATCAAAACGAAGTGGCTGTTCTCTAATTACATGGAATAATTATTTGATTTCCAGGAAGTTAAGACAGTGCTTTGTATTTAAATAAAAAGTTCTAGACATGCTGTGAAACTCGATCAAACCAAGAAAAAGGGTGAAACTGAATGCCTGCTCAGTGACTCAAGATTTCAGCTGCTCAGCGAGCCTGACATGACGGCTTGTGAGCCCAGAAAAGGGGTATTTTAAACCCGGCTGGCTGGATCATGTCAGTTTCTTATAGAAGCCCTGCCTTTCCAGAGACCTAAAGTGTAACGCAATCACAGACCTTGGAGGGGCTCAAGGCTCGGCGGCTTCTGCCCCTCGGCACCAGCAGAGACCCTAGTTTTCAGGGGACATGGTCCCATAGTGTCGCCCTCACTTTTGAAGGGCCATTAAAAGCCTGGGGCCTCTTATCTCAACGGCTTTGGGCGTGAGTGTGGGGCAAGAAGGGGGGGTAGGCCTGTGGGTGTCTCTTTTGCCTGAGGAGTTAGAGACACTTGTGGAAAAGTCAGGCCCTTTTCGCTCCGGCGGCCGCTCCGGTGTGGGGCTGGCTTGGGTTAGACACATGCACATATACACCATAGAGCTCTGCTTTCCCGTAGCAGCTGCTGCCTCTGCCTCTGCCTCTCCCGCCTCAGCCTCTTTGCCCGGCATACACACACATTCAGATTTGCGCGCTGTTTCAATCCTTGATGACGTGTCCCCGGAGACAGCCAATAGCAAACGGGCTCTGGTCAGGACAATGGGAGGTATCGGACCAATGAGCGAGCCCCGTGAGTTGGCGGTAGCCAATAGGAGCCGCGCTGGCTGGAGAGTAATGTTACAGAGCGGAGAGAGTGAGGAGGCTGCGTCTGGCTCCCGCTCTCACAGCCATTGCAGTACATTGAGCTCCATAGAGACAGCGCCGGGGCAAGTGAGAGCCGGACGGGCACTGGGCGACTCTGTGCCTCGCTGAGGGTGAGTCTGGGGCAGCGCCGCGGCGGGGAGAACGCCTCCGGCAGCTTCCCAGCCCGCGCGGCGGCCGGATCCCCGCGGCCGGGAGCCGGCGGGTCAGGATCCACACAAAGGCAAATGAGGGGGGACTGTGGGGGGAACTGCGCACGGAGCGAGCCTCTGCCCGGGCGCCGGGAACGCTGCCCCGCGCCGGAGCCCCAGTCCTCAGGCAGCCTGAGGCGCTGGGAGCCCCGCGCCCCGCGAGTTTCTACCCCCGGCGGCGTCCGCGCTGACTGGCGCAAAAAAAATTTTTTTTTTTAATCAAAAAAATTTTAAACCATGTTTTGGGCCCCCGGGCCGGGCGTTCGGGCGGGCGGCGTGCGCGGAGCGCGGCCGGGGCGGCGGGGCCGGCGCGGCTCGGCGGCGGCGGGAGGGCAGCGGCGGCGCTTCCCCGGGCTGCATTGGCCGCCGCCGCAGCGAGCCGGTCGCCGGCGGGGAGCGCGACCGGCCGGGCGGGCGGCGGGGCGGGCGGGGTGCCGCGGCGGGCGAAGGCGGCGCGGGGGCCCGGGGGCGGCGGTGCGGGCCCGGCCGGCCTCGGCCCGGGCGCGGCGGCGGCGGTGGCGGCCGCGGCCGGGCGGCGGGGGGAGCGGCGCCGCTGCGCTCGCTGGAACATGGCTGACTCGGGCCCGGCGCTGCTGGCTGAAGAGAAAACAAGGCGAGCGGGCGGGCGGGGGAGCTGGGCGCAGCAGTTCCGAGGCAACTTTTTTTTTCCTCTCTCTTTTCACAGCCCCGCGTTCTCCGTGCGGGGGCGGCGGGGCGCGCGGCCCGCGCGGAGGGAGACGGGGAGTGGCGGGCGGGTGGGCCCTCAGGCGGCCCCCACCGCGGCGGGGGGAGGGGAGCGGCGCGGAGGGGAGGGCCCGGCCGCGCGCCCCCCGCCCCTCCCCCGGCCGTAATGGCCGAGTATGTGCGCCAGAGCGCGGCGCGCACCCCGCCCGCCGCCGCCGCCGCCGCCGCCGCGCCCGCACCCTCGCACTCACACACACACACACACACACACACACACACATACACAAAGGGAAGGAGCCATATTCTCGCTCGCGCTCGCCCTCGCGGCGGCGGCGGCGGCGCAGGCGGGGAAGACGCGCAGCGGCCATTCCGTGCGCGCCGGCCCCGGCGGCCGCGGGCGGAGCCAGCCCCCATTTCGAGCGGGGCTTCTCCCTGCGCCGAGCCTGACAAAATGGGGGCGGCGGCGGCGGCGCGGGCCTGCGGGGCCTGCCGGGCGCACGTGGCGGCCTCGGGCCTGGGAGCCGCGCCGCGTCTGCTCAGCGGCGCGGCCACAGGCGAAGTTCTGGGGTCGGGAGGGCCCGCCCCGCGCGGGAGTCACCCCAACTTTCACGGCTCCAAAAAATATTTCCCTAGTGGGGGGAGGGGGCCACCGAGCCACGAGCAGGAGTGGCTTTTGTCCCTCATCCTTGTTTACTCAGAGAAACTTCAGACCGGACGTGTTTAGTCAGAACAGAAATACATCTCGGCCAAACCGATAGGAAACGAGGCTGCCTCACGGTGGCACCGCCACCCCCAAACCGTGTTCCGAGCTCCGGAGCTGGCTGCTGCTCCCTCCTTGGAGCAAAGTTTTATGCAGAGAGGGTGGTTTTTAAAACTTTCGGTGCACGCTGATGTTTTTTTAAGGTCCCGTAATTAGGAAGAGTCAGCTCACTTACAGGCCCTTGTTTATTCCCTATCTAGTGCAAATCCACAAATGGGCAGCATGTTTTCTGACCTTTGGTTTGGTTGGTTTAAAATGATGTTCTAGATTTTAAAATCGTTTAAGTGACCAGTTAGATACTCATTCAGAGCAGACACAAGCTGATAGAGAATAGTGTGTTGGTATATCTTTGTGTCTAGACTTTTTGAGATCACCCTGAAGGACCATTTTTGTTTTGTTTTGTTTTTGCTTGGCAGAGCCCCTTCAAGGAATTATAATCTCTCTGCCATATTCTTGTCTGGTTTTACGGAGGTTGATGTCACTACTGTGTTAAATAACCAGTACCTTGGTTTTCATTCCCTTCCTAAGTGCTTTAAGCTTCTTACGTGTCATAATTTTCATTGCTAACATCAAATACTTACCTTATTTTTTAGAAAAATAACTAAACATGGGCAAAGGAGATCCTAAGAAGCCGAGAGGCAAAATGTCATCATATGCATTTTTTGTGCAAACTTGTCGGGAGGAGCATAAGAAGAAGCACCCAGATGCTTCAGTCAACTTCTCAGAGTTTTCTAAGAAGTGCTCAGAGAGGTGGAAGGTAAGAGGGCTTAAATAAAGCATGCTAACAACGTAATTAAAAGACAGTTTCCAAATGAGGATGAAAATAAAAGCCTAGCTGGAGTTTGTATAACCCTATAACATAGCAAAAGACATTGGTTTTGAGGGTAATTTATTTAAATTTTACAACTTAAATTTACAAATAATTCTTTTATAGACCATGTCTGCTAAAGAGAAAGGAAAATTTGAAGATATGGCAAAGGCGGACAAGGCCCGTTATGAGAGAGAAATGAAAACCTATATTCCTCCTAAAGGGGAGACAAAAAAGAAGTTCAAGGATCCCAATGCACCCAAGAGGCCTCCGTGAGTATCTTGCCTGTTTTTTCCTAGACATGTTTTACAGTAGAATCTGAGAGGCATTTAGTAAGCTACTGTGTCAGTTTAGAGTGTACGTGTACAATCAAAGTTTCTTAGCTAATACTTGTTCATGCAGGTTATATTTAAATAGTATACATAAAATTCCTGTTGGGTGGGAGTGTTCCTCCGAGCATTTGAATTAGACACTTGGTTCCCTTTACACAGTGTATCTCCTTTTGATCCTTTATTTCTTGAAAAATACTCTGTCTGAAATAGTGTAATTGCAGAATGTTCATCTGGGGCCCTAGCTAGTATAAATTAAATAGTTGTAAGTTAAGCTTTGGTTGTGAAGGATATTTAGCGTATTACAGTATTTGCACCCTGTCCAGTGCATCATAGAAGTTCACAGGCAGCTTTAAATAGCAATGCAGTGTACATTTGGTAGTTATTTGTTTTTATGATCTGTTAACTTAAAATCCTAAAATTGAAGTTATTTTTTTTTTTTAGTTCGGCCTTTTTCCTGTTCTGCTCTGAGTATCGCCCAAAAATCAAAGGAGAACATCCTGGCCTGTCCATTGGTGATGTTGCAAAGAAACTGGGAGAGATGTGGAATAACACTGCTGCAGATGACAAGCAGCCTTATGAAAAGAAGGCTGCGAAGCTGAAGGAAAAATACGAAAAGGTAAGTATAGGTTTGCTTGGTAGAATGATGAAGAGTATGCCAGATGTTGTATGATTGTACTTAGTTTGAGGTGTAATAAGCTTTTAGTGTAATAGCTACATTAAGTATGCTGTTGACGTAAGTCCTTTCTCACCCTTCAAAGAATACAGAGGACCAAATAAATTGGATTTTTTTACTTCATATAATTAGACTCAAAGGATATACATTTAAGTTGGTTTTACCATTCCCCAGTATCTTCAAGTTTATGAAAATGTCAGTAGTCACTTAAAGTCAAAAATGATTATTTTCAAATGGCTTGGCAGACAGTACAAAAATAGGCTAGACAAAGTTAATATAGGCTCTATTTTTCTTAATCATATCCTGAAACACTTATGTTCCTTTCCTTTAGATACTCAAAAAACCACATCACTAAGTTAAATTTCAAGTCTGCTGATCTGTCCAGTAAATTAATAAGGAAATCTATAACTCTTAAATTGAAATATTAAGTACTTAATTTTTAGCTTCTTTAGTTATTCTGAAGTGTCCATTTCTAGATGTTTCTTAATCTAATTGCATGTTTATTGACAAATTATTATAATTTTTTTTTAAAGACATCTTTCACTAAGGATTAGGGTCTGACAGTGTAAACCTGTAGAATGCTTTTTTGCATTCAGAAGGTGGCAGTGTCTACCCTTTAATCAAAGTCTCTACATTCTACTTTTAATAGAGTTAGGATGTGGCACCTCAATGAGGCATAACTTTGCAAATATTAGACTGTGCCATTTCATGAGTTATAGATTGTTAATGGTATTTTTATGTGCATTTATTGAAGTTCTGGTTATTTCTGGAGTTGTAGTGGATCTGCAGATACGTGATATTTTGTATAACTAAAATCTTAACTTCGTTCATACAGTTTTGCCATGTTCTATTTCTTCCCTTAATGTTTTTTTCTTTCCTACTGTTTTCTTCTCCCTTTGCTTTGGAAGGATATTGCTGCATATCGAGCTAAAGGAAAGCCTGATGCAGCAAAAAAGGGAGTTGTCAAGGCTGAAAAAAGCAAGAAAAAGAAGGAAGAGGAGGAAGATGAGGAAGATGAAGAGGATGAGGAGGAAGAGGAAGATGAAGAAGATGAAGATGAAGAAGAAGATGATGATGATGAATAAGTTGGTTCTAGCGCAGTTTTGTTTTCTTGTCTATAAAGCATTTAACCCCCCTGTACACAACTCACTCCTTTTAAAGAAAAAAATTGAAATGTAAGGCTGTGTAAGATTTGTTTTTAAACTGTACAGTGTCTTTTTTTGTATAGTTAACACACTACCGAATGTGTCTTTAGATAGCCCTGTCCTGGTGGTATTTTCAATAGCCACTAACCTTGCCTGGTACAGTATGGGGGTTGTAAATTGGCATGGAAATTTAAAGCAGGTTCTTG